>JABUQX010029922.1:0-42998 GCA_015478945.1 Trachelipus rathkii
ATGAAACATTTGGGGTGTACCAAGTGTTGAAATAGACTATGACATTATATAGAATGTCTGTGCATGTTTAAATACATGAATTGATGTTAATGATAAGAAGTTAAGCGAGAGGCTAAAAAAATGATATGCGTCGATAAGTAAAAGGTGTGGAAAGAATAATGGAGTGAAAATTATGGTTTAACATTAAGTAGTGAAGTAAGAATAGGGATGTATTACGTATTCTTTCTATTTAATTTATTGTATGGTAACGTGTGAGGTGAAAAATTATGCGTGCTATGTTGATGGTTAGATGATGGGAGAATGGGCCACGAGAGTGCGGACGCGCACCTGAATTTTACTTGCATAACGACCATCCCGCTGATCACCTACGTTCAGCTTACGCTCGACTCGTGCAACCTATACTTACTCATCAGAGTTTCCGTGCTGTTACGTCTCTCCTATTACCACATCATGTCACTGAAGTGAATGATAGAATATACGAGTATACCATATATTATAAGCTAAAATTAATATAATCTATAGAAAAAAAGAAATAAAAATTACTTTTATAAGTAACGGAGTAACGGTAGAGGAATTACTTTTTTGAGTAATACTGCACTATAGCACTACTTATCTATTATATGTATATATAATACTAATTATTAATCTCTATTTTACTTATATATCTATATTAATATTCTTATCTTCTCATTTATAATTTCTAATATGCCGTTATGTTTTACGCCAACCTCTTCCCCAGTTCAATTTTTTGGTATGTATTCATAACTAATCTTTTATCATCTATGACTACTAAACTAATCATTATAAAAAGTGTATAACTACGAACATATCAATAAATATAAAAACTGTTAGTATTTATTACAGACTTAATATAATTACCGTCAGTATGTAGTTTTATATTTATTTATTTTTTTGTTTATTTTTTTAATATTAATTACTAGTATTGAATACTACAATGATTATTACTGTTAACTGAGGATCATACTTTTTATAGCTTAAAAATATATTAATATATTATTTTATAAAAAAATAATGACATTTTGTATATATCAATTTTTATTTTGATCTATGGAGGAAAATTGTTTTTGGGTTGTTCTACTTAACTTAAAAATGAATTATCCCGAAGTCGCAAAGATGCAGATCGTGAGTGATCTCTACGGCTTAGGACCGGGATCAATCGATCGAAGCGGTCGTCATAACGTGTGTGCTCCGCTCTCTTCTGTCGTCCTGAGACCGAACATCATCTATAATAACATTTTATTTTTTATTTTATTTTTATTATTTTTGAATTCTTGTAATCGCTTTAAATACGCTGATTCAAATTGTAATTGGTTATTTCTGTAAAGTGTCGTATTTTCGAACTGTATATTACTTATCTTAAATTGGTTATGATTAAAAATATTTAATCGTATGTGGATGTTAATAAAATTTAATTGTGAGTTGCGTATATGATTTTCAGACGTCTTTGATTATTCGTGTACCACTTTATTATGTTATTCATCATATACTAGCATTATATAAAAAAAAATAACAAAAAAAAATCAAAACTGACGGCAGTCAGTTTGCTGTATATCAGCTAAAAATAAAAGAAGAAGCTCAAATATGAGGTTCAATTGTAAACGTACCTCTAAATATAGTAAAGAATATAAAAGTGATAATGTGGAAGATAATATAATCAGATAACTTCATATATATACCTGTAATATTTCATTAAAAATGAAAGATAATGGTAGTGAATTTCAGCCCATCTTATATCTTTTCCAATGTTGTGAAGCTCTGTATGCCAAGTAATCGAATGTATGTTTATAAAGAGCCGAATAAATACTGTATAATATATACACAGCAAAATCAAAATCAGATTACGTTTTTCACAGCAACGTGGTCCAGGTACGACCCCAATTATAAACAGTCAAACAACTGAGTCCACAAGATCGTTTCGCGCCGCTAGCCCGTCTTTCCTTCTCTCTCTCCTTCTCTTCTCGTTCTCTCTCTCTCGTCGGTCAAATTTAACGAATCCTCTCGCTCCTCTCCTTTATTGACGTACCTTTACACCTATATATATATTATCAATAGAACCACAGCAATCTTAATGGGTAGTTCCTGATACCCTCATTTCCTATATAATATATTCCGTCTCTTCTATCTCAGTAAGAAAGTCATAATCCTATTATGGGGTCATGGTGACTCGCCTAACTTAAAGAACAATGAAAACTGTATAACATCCTTTATTTATTATTAGTTAATTCAGTTAACGACCATTGGCATCGTGTGTAGTGTTCCTAATCTAAGCGTGACGCTCCGGAGCTATAATATCATTCATCATAGCGCGCCCACACAGATACCAATATCTCAACCTCGTATAGGGGTTCACAGCCTCTCATATCCGCTTTTGGCATGCCTGGTCCATTTCGTTCCGCCCCAGCCCACTCCCCCTCTCTTACCCCCCCGGCCCTTGGGGGTGGCCGCCGGGGCCACCCGGGGTGCTCGTTTTCCATCCCCGTAGGGCAGGGGCGCGCCCCTCCCGAGAA
Organism: Trachelipus rathkii; assembly: GCA_015478945.1. Classification (NCBI taxonomy): domain Eukaryota; kingdom Metazoa; phylum Arthropoda; class Malacostraca; order Isopoda; family Trachelipodidae; genus Trachelipus; species Trachelipus rathkii. The sequence goes on from JABUQX010029922.1 coordinate 2,529, forward strand.
CCTAGGAATTGTGGGCCTTACTTGAAGCGCTAGTCCCGAAACTACCACCCAGCGGGTTCCGGCCCCACTCAAATCCTGTGCGAGCTCTCCCATCTCGACCTATTCCGAAAAGGTGAAGCAGCACCCGACTCCTGCCTCCAACTACTAAGCACTTTAACACTTGTATGATCCGCACCACAACCCGCTTGTCTGTCCCTCGAGCTACTCGGTTTCTCCCTCTCCTGCTCAAATCTTCCCACAACCCAAAAATTTTTCAACATGACTAAAAAGTGTAAAACACCAAACGCCATTCATGTCTCAAAAACTGTCTTCACTTTGCGCATTTAGCTATTTGTAGTTTTTTAAATTAATTATTTTTTTTCCGAGAACTATATTTGAGCAACATTCGAAAAAAATAATCCTTTTTCCTTGTAGCTATGTTTTTGAGATAATGAGCGATTTGATTCCTCCTTCTAGACGGCTGACCAATATATATACAAAATTGAAGAATGACAACATTCTATATAATTTAATAGCACACACACACCCTGTATATATATAATCTATCTATCCCCTATATATATATAACATATACTCTAAAATAGTAAACCTCTCTTCAATCACCTATACTACTATCAACAGAAATCTAAAATTGATGGTATTATCATAAATATATAATTATAAGATCTAAATAATAATTATAATATATCCGATATATATATAGTATTAGAGAGATGAGAAGAGAGGAGGAGCGGCCGGCTTACAACATTCTTGTATACGGCAGCATACTGCAATTTTTTGTTTTATTTTATTTTTTACCCATTGCACCTGCACTCCATGGCAGAGCTATTCCAAGGAGGGGGTGTTTCCAGCGCCTGCAGATGTCAACAACTAAAGTAAATTAACCAGATGAGCACAGCCGCAGGCTTTGAAGTGGGGGATATTAAAATCAGTAGCGAATACACAGTATATCCAATTGGAATCTTCATCAGCAAGATCAAATGTGGACTCAGGAAAAGAAGGAGACGAGCGAACTTAGCACAAAGTCCATACTACACCAATACAAACAATCGATCTCGTAGACAGAACATCACTTCCTTGTGCTACGAGGGCGCGTAAAGTGGAGGTACGCGTAGTATACTCTCCTCGATGCACTCGCTGGTACCTATAAAAAGAGATAACGCACCAACATCAGCCCAGCAAATTGGAGGGTCAAACGTGATCTGAAAAGTACAGACGTTAATTCATAGAGTCTCTTTGGCCTTCTCATGACTCCACCAGCCAAATCAAAAAAACACTGTGACAGAGCAAATACTAATGCAACGTCCTCCCACCCAGATCACTCAGAGCAGTATACCCACCGAGTAGAAGAGCGCGGAGAGGCCATATCGAGTAAGCATGCGATAGCACTGTAGAAAAGGAACAAAAGTCTCGCAGCTCTTAGAACAGAACCCGTCTTCTTGAGTGCGCCCCTACGAATCCTAAATTATTATGATGTGAGGTTTGCTAACTGATACTAGATATTAGTTATTTTATAGTATTGTGAAAAGAAAGTGTATTGTGTAATAATTGCGTTACAAATCGAAGAAAGTGAAGAGAAACGTCGTAAAGGTAAGATTAAGGATAATTAGAAAGGTGTCTTAGAGAGGTGAGATTAGTGACTTATTTAAGTTTTTAATAGTGTATCCACAAGTGATTAATATAAACTATCAGTAATGGAATTTAGTTACTCAGAAACAGAATCTGAGAGAAAGAATTAAGACGAGAGCAATTCTAGAAGTAAATGAGAATAGTACATAAAATATGAAATTTAATATAAATTGAATCTATTTCTGTCAAGTATTATATATTTTTATTGATCGAGTGATTAATTAGATCGCTGTAAAATCGGAGAGTTACTCCAACGAGAACACAGTTGTAAAGTCGTCGGCTCGGAGAGTCAGTTGAGACGTTGAGTTACTTATGTCGTACTGTGTACTTGTGAGATCGATATATTAATTAATTACTTAGGTATGATATACTACTATAATATTAAATTAAAATAAATAGAACTAGGTCATAGTTAAAACGTATATACCACTAATATATCATTATAAAGAATATATAAGGAATTGGTGTAATTAATTGACGTACATACCCTCACTTTTAATAAGTAATCGTTAATCTAAACAAAGATAAGGGGTTTCAACTAATAACTGAATCTCTATATTCACATATATGTAACCAAAAAAACTGATAAAACAAAGAACATGCAACTGGGGGCTAGGTGATTTACCATAAATAATAAAAGATCTAAACTAATTATAAATATAATTATTAGTATAATTATAGGTTAGTATAAAACCTAGTACATATAACTATACTCAATGACACCTCTATATATTCATTTATTATATAAAATGAACATAAGTATAGTCAACTTGGGGTACCACTGATTATACCATCTATATGGTACTAGTATAATAGGTATCTAAAAGTTAATCTAAGCAAACTTGAGGGGTCAGGTGATCTAATTAACTTACTCCAATAGTAAAGAACTACAGAAACTTTCGTAACCAATTATCTCTCTCTAGTTAAATTAACATATGCATAAAATCATTGCAGCTATAGTCCGTTATAGAAATATATAATATTACCAATGCAATATACTAATATAGAATATATACATATAAATTCATCATTATAATCATATATTTATCTACGTCTACTATTGGGAAGTCAAGAGTTTATAAAAAACCTAATAATCTTTATATAACTTATACCAATATTGATGAAACTGTATGTAAAATACCCAAACTTTCTAGTTTGTATTACCATTGGGTGATGCCCTGTCCACTTTAGTGCCTGAATGTAAAAAAAAAAAAAAAAAAAAAAAAAAAAAAAAAAAAAATATCCTAAAACCTAACCCAATAGCTCCAGGCGAAAAGAAAACATTTTGAATCCCTGGTAATACATTCACCTAGGAAAATGTAAAAAAAAAAAAAATTATTGTTATAATTTATTTAGTGTGCTGATTAGAAGGCTATTTAAAGAATTATTCTATGGGGCTTTTAAAGATAATAGAGTCTTTGAAAAACTATCTTTCTTCTTTCATTTTTCTATTACTAAGAATACCCAATGGTATACAGAGAGCCCACCGAATGGCAGTAGTCCGGGGTCTCTCGCTCCGGGAACTAACGGGGTAAGGATATTCCCCCTCCGGAGGGTTCCGAACCCCCGCCTTTGTTATTTGGTGTCCGCGGTTCTCCGCCCCTACGGGGTAATAGGAACACATCCTCCTATGTTCCCCGCGCTCGAGCCCCTAGTTTGTGCTATAAAGCAAAATTTAATAGAAAGTTATTTATTTTAACGAGAAACATAAAAAGTTCTCTAATAGAATTCAATATTACTATTATAATACATTAATTTTTTTTTTTTTTTACATTACCTATGTAATTTACCAGTGATTCTAAAATGTTATTCCTTTTGCGAGCGTAGCACTTATGTTGAGATTTTTTTTTTTTTTTTTTATTTCTTTTTTTTATTTTACTTTATCCAGGCTTAAAATTGACCGCACACACAAAGAAATGTTATGCCGTTACTGGAACAACTAAAGTTTTTTAAGCTACATATGAACGGAGAGAAAAAATAAGCTGCATATCTATTAAATAATAATATACATCAAATATATAAATTTATGATAAATAATATTCTATATATATTATATATACTTATTATATAATATTATATTTTATTATTATTATAGTTATTATAGGTCAAGACAATACATAGACATCGAAGCAGTTAGGCATGTATAATAGAAAACTATAACATCTACAGAACAACAAAATACATTTTATTCAATCGTTTTCTCGAAGAAATAATAATAAAACTTATTTATTACTAATCTTGATTAAAACCCAAAAAGTATATTAACATCATAACACCTAGTCGTGTAGATCGCACTATGCCCTTAAACACCTATCATATTTCTCGAGTTCTGTACGGAGCTCCATAATTACACTTTATTTTTTTATGTTACTCTAGAAATTTATTTCTTTTTCTATACATACATATTACGTAGGACTCGACGAATTGACAGAGGGAACGAAAGTCCAAGTTGTCCGGTAGGCTGAGAAACCGCTCTATCCTCGTCTTGTGTCCGTGGGTATTCGTATTTAAAAAATTTCACTTTGCTTTGGACTACAAAGAGGGAAATCTTCAAATTCTCAAAAACTTATTTTTTCACATTTAACAATTTATTTTTAAAAGCTTTATTTTTATATATTTTTAAAGTTCCGGAAATGTCTCGTTTAATAATTTACTTTTTCCGTGTAATCTTTATTAGTTCCTAGTTACATGCCTAATCTTGGATCTGACATATTGTTATATAATAATAATATATAATTATATTATATATATATATATATATATAATTAATATATCATATATATATATAATAACAATTATTTATCTATTATATAATCATTATATAATAATAATATCACAATATTATAATATTATATTATTAAATATTAATATATAAATACTATATATAAAATTAATTATATTATTTATATAATAATTATGATATTATAATATATAATATAATTATATAAATTTATATAATAGTTATATATTATATTTAATACAAATTTATTAATTATATTATATATATATTTATATAATATATATATATTTATAGTATAGAGACTATAATATTAACTATATTTATTATTACTATAATTTTATTACTTATATAATATATAGGTATTATAATATAATATATATCTATATATTAATATAATCATTATTATAATATTTACTTATTATTCTTATTATACTTATTTTATTATATTATTATTATTATAATTTTATATTTATTATTATATTGATTATTATTATATATTTATTATTATATTTATTTTATTGGCAAACTGTTTACTTCTCTCCCCTAGCCATTAAAACTTTTGTGGATCGTGCGTGTGACCGAGTGTTCAAGCCCGCGAAAGTCGCGTATTCTGGATCGCTTAAGTCGACTGACTTTCCATTATGATGAATTGAATGCGTTTTTGTGACATATATCGTATCTCCGACCAAAAAATATAATAATTAATATATAATATATAAGAATAATATATATAACATATTATATAAATAACTTACAATATAACTCTTATATATTTACAGTATATATTCATAATTTACTATATATATATTTTATCATAATATATAAATAATAAGTCGTATAAATTAAACACTTAAATATAATAAATATATTATAATATTAATTATATGTATATATATAATTATGGACACCTTAAAAGTAGTTAGCCGATTAATAACACAATGTATCGATTTTTTTCGATATTTCAAGCAATAGTGATGTGAGGTTGCCAAGACAGTTTTTTTTTTTTAACTTAAGGAATACCCAAAGAATAATATAAACAAACATCTATAGAAATAGATCCGGGTCATCTCGTCACCGAGTGGACGACGGGACTTCGCCCGCTGATTCTGTCACTCCGTAATGTACTGAGCACCGTGCATATCTATAAAAAAAAGAAAAGTAAAAAAATTACATAAAAATTAAATGATAATAAAGCACTTGTGGAAACTTCCATGTTTTTGTATTGAGTTAGCTACACGTGACACTGCTGGCTGCATGAGAGATTCCCGCGTTGTCGATATTGGGCATTTTATGTAATCCTTTTATAGGGAGCTAATATTGCCTATATTATTATTTTACATATATTCTCTCTTATACCTACATTTAATAACTATCCTCGTAGAACAATTATAATAAGTAATATATATCTCTTTATATACAATAAAAATATTATTTTATTATTATATATTCTTGTATATATTTAACTAGTTCAGTAGTGTAAAAATTTTACTATATATAATTATAACTATATATATATTAACAAATGTATAATTATTTACGTGAAGTATTAATATATGATTATAAGTATTACATATTCATCATTTTTTAAGTTTCAATATATGGGTCCGCATGTTCTTCATCCCGAAAACACTCTTCATGAGAGAGATAACTACACTATAACATAACGCCATACATACAAATAAATTACTTCAATTGGTTCTACAAGATATTCACTGCTATTATCATTCATATAAAAAAAATCAAAATAATAAAAGCTTTATATTAAAATAATATTAAAATATGTTAAAAATGATGCAATAATAAGTTTTTTATTGTAGCCTAATCCAGGTCACGGTTTACTTACTCTATATGAGTCAAATCGACAAAGTTTCACATAATATTTCAAATCAATATTTTTTACTATTTTATTCATAATAGTATTAACGACTCCACATGGGTAATAAATTCATTAGTTATGGACGAACAGAGTAGGGTTTCTCGGTACCATAATCAGAGAGAGAGAGACCGACGTGGAGGTATCTTATTGTGTTACTACCCTCTTACTCTCTAGTGCACTCCTCAGCTCGAACCCCTAGCAAAGAGAATAAAGAACAAAGATGAATAACAATTGTTATGCTCCAGAGCAAGATAAAATCAAGAAAAAACTATTTGGAGTAAAAAATCTGAATGAATCAATGCCTCATATACAATCATACTTTGGCCTTTACCGTCACATTACTGCATCTATGACGAATTGAGTATATACATTACCCATTTTAGCAGTAAGAGAAAACTTAAGAATTCAATATTACTAATCAATTAATAATTAAGGATCGTTTAATAAATATCAGAAACATAATTTTGAGAGAAACAGGAATCAATCATATATATCTTATAATATGCTACATATGACCATCTGAGTGTCTTATTCTTTGTAAGTTGCTCGCGATAAATTAATACTTGCTTCTTTAGCTCATAATAAATTTGATATTTATATTATTATTCAGTGTTAGTAGATTTTGCTACCTACTAGATAACGTTTTGCGTTAAAGATTGATTTCTAAAGCCGTCATTTCGAGGGTACTCGTTCTGGTCTTAATATATTATTAGTATATATATATCAATTTATCTTATCGTTTATTTAAATATTATAATTTATTTTGTTCTTTATTTTAATATTAATTTTTTCTTAAATAGGGGCTGCCGGACTGAGAATATCAGGGGGACGAATAAGTACTACTACGTGTATATCTCGAACGACAAGTATGACCAGAACACTAAAAAACTTTGTGAGCTAATTTTATACTTTGGTATATATCTCATTATATAGTTTAAAAAATATTAAAGAAAAACTAACATATGACATAATTGCTAATCTTGTCGCACTATCTATATTCTATATATTGAATTAACATCAAAAAATCTGAATTTAAACATATTATTTATGAATATAATTATTATATAATTAATATATATATATATATTACGAATTAATGAGTTGATTTTTATGCGCACTGTTAAATAATTTATAATGTTACAATATCAAAAAATATAGTGTTATTTAAACTCCTGGAGTAGTAAAATTAAATAAAGATATATTACTCTATTAATTATATACTATACTATATATATATGTTAATTATATATATTATATTATTTTATAATACTATATTTTATAACTATATATACTATATATAATTATACTTATATATAGATACCATATATATAACAACTAAAGCTTTTTTCTTTTACATTAGGTGAGGAACTAGAAAATAATCTAACGGAAGAACAAACTTCGGAGTGATTATTTACGTCAAAATATCCTTAAGATACATATATAATACACTAAGGTTTATTAGCAATCCTAGTTGAATTTGGTCTGCGCATCATAGAAAATATATTAGAATCTGTTCTACCAAAAGCGGTAGCGCGTCGAATTCCCAACATGACATAATTTTTTGTATGTTTCTATATTTACATTTGTCTTACTGTAAGGCGCACTGCAAATGTATGAGCTTTAGAGTTAGACTTGTTCAGGCGATATCCGGCTTTTAGCTTGAGATTCTACCTATCGGGTATGACGCGATCTTCAGGTTATGGCTATTAAAATATAGTCTAAGTACGTTTAAGGGGTGTTAGTTGGGAAAAGTTATAATTAATCGACGTAACTTAAATCACATCTATGTTTATGATATCATAGAGGCTACCTGTGACACATTTTTGTTTCTATGTATCCGAAAGTCTCCCGTTTTCACGAACCACAGATAGGTTTTCCTCAGGTCTCTATAATATATATTATTCATATTTAGATTAAAATAATATATTATTTATAATATTAATATTATTATATTATATATTATATATTAATTTTAATTAATATATTAATTATAAATTTAGATATATATATATTCCATAACAAGGTAAACTAATTACGTTAGTATTTAATATAGACCCATATTAAACTTACATGGGAGAAAATTATTAATTTGAGTTATTCTGAATTAATGACTTAGATAGTAATATTGACATAGATAAATTATGAGTAATATAATACTCTTATAAATAAAATTATTATGTTCATACATATTTTTATTATATATACTAAATATATGATTTAATTTCTATTTTAGAATATTAATTAGTTTTGAAAAGAATTAATTATTAATTATTCATAAATATTAATTTTATATTCAACTCTTTATTATTAATTTTTCCATCATTTAATTTCTTATATATTTAAATATCTCTTTTTATTTATTTTTTAGATAAAAATTATTGTAACTAAAAATAGTAAGAGAGTAAGAGAGAAAGAGAAAAAGTCAACATAGCGTTACTATAGATCTAATATGAGTATCAACATTTCAGCTAATAATCCTATATACTGCGCTCCTATATCTCGCGTTATAGAAACTAAACTAACAACAGACATCGCATTCCTCTACTCTCAAGCTACAGATTAGTCAAGAGTATATATAAATTAACTAAAAAATTTTGATAATTAACTACATAATTTATCCTATTATGAATAAAAAGATAGAGATTTATATATAATATATATACTATAGTATATTATATAAATAATATATGCACTATATAATACTATATAATATAACATATAATATATAATTTAATATATAAAAATAAAATATATATATATTATATAATATATATATATATATAATTATTATATATAAAAATATATATATATATATAATATAAATCTATATAATCAAATAATAATATATTAAATTATATTAAACTTATTAATATATATTATAATATATTAGTAGTATATATATAATATAATATATTATTAATAATTATATATATATGATATATATATGTATATAATTATATACTTATATCTACAATATTATATGTAAATTATAATATATATATATTAATATATTAAATTATATATTAATATAATTATATTATATAATAATATATATTAAATATATTATATTTAATATATATATTTAAATATTAAATATATATATATATATATATTATATATAATATATATATATACTAGGTCAGTCTCTAGTAAGAGCCATCAATATAACCATAGTCAATAAAATCTCATTTATATCAACAGCTATCCAGGAAAAGGAAATCATTTTGAATGCTGGTTACTCAATTTTAGTCGGTATAATGCAAAAAAAAAAAAAAAAAAAAAAAAAGAAAAAAAAAAAAAATTATATTCTAGAAAACATTAGCATATTATCTTACGAAATGCGAAAGGATATACAATTTTCTGGAATTCTCGGTAGTAAAAATTATTGGATGAAAAACGTAAAAAAACAAAAAAAAGAAAGTTATTGTTAATAATTATAGTAAATAGAGGGCCTATTTTGATGACCTTTTGATTGGTTCATTCAATAAAATACGTGTTCATCAGTGCTATCTGATATAAATTTCTCTATTTTAATTATTTTTACACTAAAGAATACCCCAAGTGTATACACGCTACATCGGCAGGAGTCGTGGTCTCTCTGCCTTCCGGGGAACTACTGGGGTAGGAATAATTCCCCCCCCTCCGGGGGGTCTCCGTAACCCACCCGCTTTCGTGGTATTTGATGGGTGTTACGCGGGGGTTTCACTCCGCCCTCTTCACTCTACGGGGTATGAAAACGCTCCCCCTGTGTTCCCCGTCGGCTCAGCCCCCTCCTCCTAAATTGCCGTGTAATACCCTTTACCAAATGATATCCTATATATATATGTCCCGACCCGCCAAAAAAGCAAATAGCCAATTTTATTTTATATTTTTTTTATTTTTTTTTTTACATTTTCCGAAACCAAAATTTTCAAGATTCGCAAAAAATGGTATTCATTCACTGGTAGCCTTTTGTAGTTTTTCGAGATATGTGTTATTTTTTTTTTTATTTTTTTTTTTTTTTTTATTTTTTTTTTTTTTTTCTTACAGTTTTCCTCTGTAAAATATTTATGTTATTTCCAGCAATGTATTCGTTTTCCCGGTAGCGTTTAGTATTTTGAATATTGATTGGGCTCTTCTAAGGCTGGCAATATATATTTATTCATATATAATGATAAATATATAATTATCATAATATTAATAATAATATATATATATTTTATATAATAATTATACATGTAATATATATAATATATATATATATAGTGGTTGTTTAGTATTTATATATATAGTAAGATTTTATATATATATATAATTTATAATTATAATAATACAAATTATATGGTGGATAAGGTTTAAACTACATACTCATATCTCAAAAACTAAAACCAGATTACCCGGGAAATAGGATACGTTTTCCACGATTATTTAATAACGGGACGTAAAATGTAAAAAAAAAAAAAAAAAAAAAAAAAAAAAAAAGAAATCTCAAAACTCCATAGCTACAGCGAAACAGGACGAAACCAATTATTAAGAAACAGATAATTGGCGTTCACACCAACATCATCGGTGCGATTCCTGTAGACCCCGCCATAAAAAAAGAAATAACTGGTCTTTACAAACGTGAAAATGGATAGCATGAAAATTTAAACAATAAATATAAACTCCTGTGTCAGCAGTTCCCTATAAATAAAGGAACAAGCAACTTGGGTCACGTGACTCTAATAAAAGACAGCAAACTGGGGCAGGGTGACCCAACATACTAGAATGATAAACACAGACTACTGCATATGTAAATTACAAGGACTGAGGTCCGCTGGATACCGCAATACTAAAGACAATCACTGGGGTCGGATTACACCAAATTGAGGAACAAGGATTTGGCTCAACTTCGTGGGGTGACTCCAAATTTCAAGAACAAGGCAACTACAGGGCAAATTATGGACCTGCATAACCAATTCCACGGCTTTTGAAGTGCTTACAGTCCTGGCAGCTCAACCCAGATTAAGATGACAACATCTTCAGACATCCCTCTGCCCCAAATTCTCTCTACCAATCATCTCAAATCTCTTCAGATTTCGCTCCTCACAAACCAAATCACCGGATAAATTAGGCGACGAGGCCACGCGTTTCAACATCTCTTCCATTCTCTCATATATTTCTATACACAACCATCCTCCTGCCACCCTCACCATCTAGTTTCTCTTCATAATTCTCCGCCAAACATAAAAAATCTTGGATTTGAAAATTATCCGTTAGAACCGAGAAGCTGGGTAACGAGAAATAGGGCTGGGCTCCTGGCGACTCTCTTATAATAGACTATTAAGTATATTATATCTAACTAGTGATGAGTGTATATACTATATATATAATATATATATATATCTATATAATTATCTATGAGTTATCCTAGCATTAATCTTAGGGTTATATTATAATATTTATATTATTATTTATATATAAATGTATTATATATATTTATATACTATGATATATATTTATATTTCATATTTTTTATTTTTATAGGTGGATTATTATGTTCACAATTACCTGTGTCATCTGTAACTTTATCTTCGTTCTTTTTTCTTTTTTTTTTTTTTTTTTTTTGTTTTTTGTGGCTATTTTATTTTTTTTTTTTTGCCTTGCGTGTGTTTTTTTCCTTTTTTGCTTGCCAAAATATTAATAACATCATGATTTTGCTACACTAAAATAAAGAAGAAGCAACTAGGGTCATGTAAACCCAAAATAAAGAATAAGGAAATGGGTAACGTAACCCATAATTAAGAACAAGATAATTGGTTCACCTTGACTCTCCAATATAAAAACAAAAACAACTGATAAAAACAAGAACTAACAACTGGGTCGGTATTCCAATTAAGGAAAGATCAAACAACTGATTCACACTGACCCCTATACTGCAAGACACAAATGCAACTTTGGGTCACGGACCTCTTAATTTATATCAAGCAAACAAGCAACTGGGGTCAGGTGACCCAATATAAGAAACGAAGAAACTGACCCATGTAATTACTCCGAACTTCTATCAATATAAAGAACAATCATATCTGGGGTAGGGTTACCTTCCAAATTGAGTCACAAGTGATTGGTGGGCTCTATTAATTTTGTGACTGCGTGACTTTCCAATTTCCAAGAACATAGCAACTACACTAGCAAAAATTATGGATCCTGAAAAGAACTAAATCCCATCAAGTTAACCACCGTGCAGCAGCTAAGCCCAAATTAGAGATAGATGAAACAACCATTTTGTTACACACCCTGCCAATCTCTCTCTACAATCATCTCAAACTCTCTTACCAGATTCGCCTTCACAAAAACCCAAAATCATCTCGGATATAAAGGTATGGAGGCACGTTTCAAACTCTCTTCCATTCTCCACTATTCTAACAACCTAAGTCCTCTGCCACCCTCCACCCTCACCTCTAGTTCTGTCATAACCCCAGCCAAATACAAATTTGAAAAAACTAATTCCGTTAGTAACGGAGAAGCGCAGTAACGTATCCTGCCCACCTCTATATTATATATATAAGTAATATATAATAATATATAATATTATATATATTATTATAAATATCTAGATATCATTTAGATATATAGATATATTTATATATATATATATATAGTCATATATAATATATATTATAATAATAAATATATATTATATATATAGGCCTATTATTATAATAATTATTATATTATACTATATAATATTCCAATGTATCTGGCAACTGCTTTTGTAATGTTCGCTGTTTGCCACAAAATTTATCAACCAAAATAAGAAAAGCAACTAGGTCATGTAACACCAATATTTAAAGAATAAGAAAAGCCTAAACGTAACCCCATTATTAAGAACATGATAATGGTTCACCTGACTCCCAATATGAAAAAAAAACAAAAACTGATAAAACAAAGAAGAACTAGCAACTGGGGTCAGGTGACCCCCAATATAAATGATCAAACACTGAGTCACATGAAACCCATATTAAAGAACAGCAACTTGGTCAACTGGGTGACCCTCTATAAAGAAAAAGCAACTTTTGGTCAGGTAACCCCAATATACAAAGAACTAAGAACTGACCAATGTAAATACACTTATTCCTTAGTACCGTCAGACTCACAACGTGGTTATCGACAAAAGCCCTCTACCATCCACACTCAAACTAATCATCTAACCTAACACATTCTCATGGGTTTCAATCAAACTCACCCACCCACCCCATCTTGAGGTGCTCTCCTTATAGCCTTAAACACAAGCTTAACCATCAAAGACTAAAAATATATTTGCAAATTTCCTACCCGGTTGCAGAGCTAGTCATCTAAGTTCGCAAATACAATTTATTTAATGGAGTCCCCCAGGTAGTCATTCTTTCACCTACACTCTTTAATCTTTTTATGCATGATCTCCCTCATCCCACTTCCTCTTCTATAAAAGTTAATAGTTATGATGATGACCTTACAATCAGAGCTCAATGTCTTTCTATAAATAAATATAGTATGCAGACAACCGCAACAATATTTAAATTAATTGGAACAATAGGCAACAATGAACAGAATGACTGCACCACCTCAAAAATCATCTATTACCTTTACTCACCCCAGACAGAAGAGAATCTTAACACCCACCCAGCATTATTCCTATCAAATAATAGACTCCTTCTCATCAATTAACCGATCATCCTAGGTTTAACCTTTGACACTCGTATGATATTCACAGCTCACATCAACAATATCACTTCAAAAGTCACACAAATTAAATGGACTGGAACAAACTTTGGTTAACATAAAGAAACTCTTACAATAGTATATAGACAATACATCGGCCCCCTCTCCTAAATTATGCATTACCTTCTTGAGCTCCCACAATATTCACAATCCAATATTACGAAATTAGAAACTGTACGAATATATATTTCAATTTTTTATATAATTTAATTTATATTTTCATTTCATATTATACAAGTGATGATAGTGCCAAAATTGGATTAGAGTTAGTCAAACAATTGGTGATTATTTGCACAGTCTGCTGCTTCACCATAAGTGGGATATAGAAGTATATAATAAGAGATCAAGAAACAGCTTGAAAACTTGAATGATATGTAACCGCAAACTTTTTTTTTTTCTCTTAACTGATAAGGGCACAGAAAACTAGACATTACATTAATTTCTATACAATAAGCTCATAATTCATAGATCAGACGCTGATACTACTACTAGGATAACTAGAAAATGATAATAATAGTGTTGATTAGAGCTTAAGGAAAAAAAATTCTATTATCCTATTAATTAGGAGGTCCTGTTACCACACTTTTTAGTTGTCTGCAGTTTATTTAATATTTATGAGTGAATATAATCGTGTATTTGTAAAAATTCACATTCTTTCAGAGTCATATCAAATAAATTTGTGGTTTAAGAGAATGTTGAATTATTACTATATGGATGAGTTCGTTATGAATTCTCATTTACTATATTTGCTAGTATATTGTAGTTTGCTCCATTTCTATGGAGTCATGACACAAAACATCTGTCTTATTCTACCTAGTTGAAGAAATATTGCAAGTAGAGTATTTTATGACGTCCAAGTGAATCATCAAGTTATATTTTAGGCCGCTCATCCTTTACAGCAATAGTCTAATTAATTATAAGCATTTAGTGAACACCAGAAAAAATAAAATTTAACCTAACTTTGGAAAATTCTTAGTCTTTCATACCAAATTGTTCTTGAACATGAATAGAAAAATGATTAGGTGATTTCATCTCAATATTTATATTCTATTGAACGACTTGAACAGTCCAAAAAAAAGTTGTAATTGCTTTTAAGTTTCTACTTCCTTTTTATATTACACCTTATTTTATTTTTTCAAAATCTTTGAGGTTTTTTATGTCCTTACCCATATTGCATTTATAAGTGTGGAATTGTCTTTTATTATTGTGGGTAATATTTACATTGATGCAAATTAATTTTTTATTTTTGATTACTACTAGTATGAGATTTAAATTTTTTTTTTCCAGAAGTGGGAAGTCATCTATACAGAATGTTGTTTTTCATAAAATGTCACCAAATGAAACTCTATTTTTAGAATCCACAAACAAAATTGTTACTGATGACATTTCAAACACCTCTTTTGTTCAATTCAAAATATTAGATTTTCCAGGACAAATTGACTTTTTTGAACCTTCATTTGATTCTGAAAAAATATTTGGAGGCCAAGGTGCATTGGTTTTTGTAATTGATGCTCAGGTATGGTATTTTCTGGATGTTGTAAATAATATATATATATATATATATATATATATATATATATATATATATATATATATATATAATATAATATATAATATATATATATATATAATTATATATATAATATTATAATAAATATATATATATATATATATATAATATAGTTATATAAGATATATATATACATATATATATATATATATACTATATATATAATATATATATATTATATATATATTAAGTATATATAATATATTAGGGATGTACCATGAATCCGGTATTCGGTGAGTATCGGCCATTTTTGGATGGGATCGGTATCTGTTTAAAAGATGGCAATTACTTAGCGATCTACTCTGACTTTGGGTCCGTGAAATTATGGAGAAACACTTTTAGCACAATAATAAATCTAGTTCGATATAGATAGTTTTACCAAGTTATGTTTTTTTTTTTCCTCGATTTCCTTTGTAAGCTTAGATTTTTAGCGTTACTCCAACTTGGTCTTTAGCGATCAAAATTTACCTATTTGGACGGCCCCATTATTATAAATTTATACAGATTTATCTTACTTTTTATTGATCAAAGTATTTTTTTTTTTTTACGGCAATTTTTTGAAGCCAAGAAACTTGAGAGTGTTTTTAAAACTTTCGGCGGATTATTCATATTTTAGATATTGCTGTAAATAAAATTTCGTTTTAAATTTAGGTTTTAGCCACGTACGAATAAATTTTTAATTTCTCCTATGGTTGGTTTTTTGGTCTAATTTGTTTCTCTGCTTTTTTTTTTTTTTTTTTTTTTTTTTGTGATTGGCGTGTGCGTGTGCGTGTGGCATTTATTCTGCGTGTGCTTGTGCGTGTGCGTGTATGATAGCAGATTGCACAGGCGTGGCTTCTTTTGACTTTACCAACATCAATGCTTGCACTTTAACTCTGCATCCATGGAATCAACCTCTCTAACTCTAACCTAATTTTGATGCTCTTGTCTGAGACCCAGATTGGCTAAGAAATTCATCTTCAACTCGTTTAATATATCCAACTATAACTTATTTTATAATTTCCGTTTGCAGGGTGGAGTATGTGCCTATGTAAATATAAACATTCTATAACAGTCTCGAGAATCTCGAATCTCCTAATTCGATGTTCTGTGGCTTAAGAGTCGGTTCCTAACTACAATATTCTTATGCTTCTGCAACTGTTCCTCCTAACAGAACAGTTTTCATGCCTTTTCTTGATTACTTACTACTTCTCACGAGACTTTATATCTTCTCATCCAAATACTGAGGTCCTCATATTCAACAATTTCAATGTACACAAACTGAATTGTGGGTTCCTCTCGTACTGATTTAGTTGGAGGAAGCCGAATCATTCAGTAATTCTCAACGATCTGGACAAACTGATTAAATAACCTACACGCATTCGTTCCGGATCGTCCAACCGATTCTTGAACACACTTGACTATGTTTCACACTAGTCCTTTTCTTTATAATACACACCTTCGCTCCTATCGGTAAATCGGACCACAACTATATCACTTAATTTTATACTTTCTCTCCAACATCTCATTCCTGCCCTATGCGGTTTTTTCTGCACTTGATCGGGCCAATTGCGGGCATTGCGTTGCTTCTACGTAACTATTTAATAGAAGTGGAACATGCTTTAATCTGAAACGCTTCAGTCTGCGATAAAGTAGGAACTGTAATTGTTAATGGATGAGCAGGTCATTCCTTCTTGGACTAATCTTTTTCTCCTCAAATCATGGTTCGATCGTGCTTGTTCCCTGGCATTCAGGTCCAAAGAAGGATGCTCATCGTTCTGCGAAAAAATTCTACTCCCCGATCACTCTTTGCATTTTTCATTCGCAACCCATCGTACACTAAATACTCTTGACGAGCAAACGGCTTTCATTAAACGAAGTCGCTGACCTCCTGGGTTCTCCATACTGACAAATCTCTCTGGCCTCTTGCCAAAAACAATTCTCTAACAACTTCTGTAAAATGCATCCTGGTCTCTCATCTTATTCGCTCTGTGATTCTGTTGTTATACTCAATGAAAAAAGGCAATCATCTTTTGGCCTCTATTTTCCTTAATTCAACCCTGACGAATCTTGGTTATTCCTCTTCTCCTCTTTCCTCATCAGTGTCCTAGCCTTGTATCTGCATTTATTATGATCGGGCTGCAGGAGCTCCTAAAATCTATGAAGTAGGAAGGCGGGGGCCCGGATGGCATTTCACTCTCCGCGAGCTTTGGGAAGTGTGCTTCCGTGCTGACCCACCCTTCGTTCAACAATTATCTATGTCTCAGTACTAGCACTTTCACTCAGTGTTGGAAGCGGCGCAATATGTCCAACCTATTCCGAAAAAAGGATGCTGCTCTGCTCCTTCTAACTATGCCCTATAGCTCTCACTTGTATTCTTTCTAAGATCTTTGAACCCTTCTCACTCTCACTTCTCTAGATCATCTGGACTCTCCTTTCCTTCTTTTGTTACCAGTCGCTTCGTGCTCGATATCTACTGGCGCGAGTATACTTTCCTATTTACAATTTATGGTTTCCGCCCTTAGGAAACTACGGGGAGACTTCGTGGTGGCGCTTGCATATCCAAAGCATTTGACCGGTATGGACGCTGTCACGCTTCCAAGCTTCGCCCTCCTTGGGAATTCCTTTCTTCTCTTGACTTACTTATGTTCTAGCTTTCTTTCAAACGCTCAATGTCGGGCTGTTGTTAGATGGGGCACTTCCATTCTATTCTGTCAAATAAGCGGTGTTCCTCAGGTTTGTTTCTATCTCCTATTATTCCTGCTTTTCATTCAATGATCTCTTTTCAATGACATCTAACTCTATTACACTCATTATGTCGATGACTTGACCTTCATCTTCAGACTCATTCCAATTTTGCTCCCCTTTTACTTTAGAATTGCCTTCGTCTTAATCTTTCGATTTCTATTCTTTGCTGATCTGGATAGAATTAGGTTGGTCGTCTCAAGCTTGTGAAATGTATTCTTTAAAACCCTTTACTACAATCTCTCTCTCATAAGACACTTACTTTTCTCTATCTCTTTCGACGTTTCTCTCGTCTCTCCTTTTTCACAATATAAACATCTCTTGGCCTTAAATAACAAAAATGTTTTGAAACCTCAAATCACTGGTTGCTGGGCCGCCTCAAAGAAACTGGGAATTCTGTGTAGACTGCGATATTTTTTTTCTTTCTCAGTTACTTCAAATATTACAAGGGTCTCATCCGCCCGTGTGATGGATACTTCTCTCATATCCTCTGTTGGGGACGGAGGCTTGGTTTCATTCGACTTTTGGATAGGTCTATCAAGGCCAAAGTATTTATTAACTGTCTGTACTTTCGTAGTTTCACTTGACCCTTTATAGTTTGCGCGCGGTGTTGGTGCTTTATCCCTTTTTTAGGTACTGTACAGGCAAGTGCTCGAGGGAACTATCCACCGCGTCCCCACCTTTACGAGCCCCTCGTAGCCAAGGGGTGCTGTGTCGGACATGAGTTTTTGTGTTGATGTTAGTAACTCCAACTGGTTCGCTGTTGTGCTTCTTTCTTTCCTTGCCACCTATGTTCTGTGGAATACT
Source organism: Trachelipus rathkii (assembly GCA_015478945.1). Classification (NCBI taxonomy): domain Eukaryota; kingdom Metazoa; phylum Arthropoda; class Malacostraca; order Isopoda; family Trachelipodidae; genus Trachelipus; species Trachelipus rathkii. The sequence continues at coordinate 21,594 of JABUQX010029922.1, forward strand.
CTTCATCATCTGTGTTTCCTACTCAATTTTCTCTCCCTCACTTTAAAGCCTGCATGCTTCTCTGCTAATTTTGGTTAGATGGATTTTTAGGCGTTCACACCCACTTTTGAAACAGGTTTTGCCTTCAGCAGTCTGGTGGACAACTGTAAAAAATAAATAAATAAAACTTCAATTAGGAATTCTTAAGCTGCTGAAACCCCACAAGAATGGCCACTCCGACGGTGAACCACTTCTAGAAGCATTTAAATAGCATAACCAGGAATTGCTCGCTGACAAAAGAGAAAACAAAGAAAAAAAGAGACGAGCAGTGGGAGCCGCCTTATCTGCAACCCCTGGGCAACAGCACTGATAGGGACGATGGTGGTTTCAGCAAATAAACCTACTAAGGATGAGGATTTGGATATGTAGACTTTGATAATTTCATGGCCGAAATTGCATTGACATCTCATTCCCTTTCAGGAATCACACTAGGGAACCTCATCGTAAAAATTGAAAAGGACAGTCATCAAGGAGCAAAGTAATTCCAATTTTGCAGTCTGTAAAGAGAAGATGAGCTCTGGAAAACATGAGTGCTGCTCAGAAAAGAATTCTTTTCGTAGTGCATGAGAAATACCCCAAGGTTTTAATTGTTTACAGTGCTTGCAGGAAATTATTTATCAGCCCCTCCTTCATCAGTCGAAAGAGCGTATTTATAGTGTAGTTAGGTAGGAATGTAAACACCCAAAAAGAACAGTCTCTCACCAGATACTAGTGAAAGCTTAATGTATTTTGCATCACAATTTGTGAATTTTGAATTTGAGTATGAATGGTATCTATCTTAAAGGAGTAATTTATTATGTCATTGTTAGCTGATTAATAGCGTTTTTTTTATTTTACGTTTCGGCTGATAATGATTTTTTTTTCTGTTCATTTATTTTTATTCTTGATATTGTAGCTAGTTAAAGAATTCTTCTTGTTAAATTGTAAATGTTAAAAATAAAAGCTAGTAGCATATCTCGTACGCCTTGCATTCCTCCTATTCCATCTCTTCGCCCAACAAATATCTCGTACGCCTTTAACTGCCTCCTATTCAATCTCTTCGCCCAGCAAATATTTATTTAGCAAAATAAATATCTCGTACGCCATGCATTCCTCCTATTCCATCTCTTCGCAAAACAAATATCTCGTATGCCTGTCATTTCCTTCTATTCCATCTCTTCGCAAAACAAATATCTCGTACGCCTTTCATTTCCTCCTATTCTATCTCTTCGCCCAACAAATATCTCATACGCCTGTCATTTCCTTCTATTCCATCTCTTCGCTCAACAAATATCTCGTACGCTTTTCCCATCATCCTATTCCGTCTCTTCGCCCGACAAATATTTCGTACGCCTTTCATTTCCTCCTATTCCACCCCTTCGCCCAACAAATGTCTCGTACGCCTGTCACTTCCTCCTATTCCATCCCTTCGCCCAACAAATATCTCGTACGCCTATCATTTCCTCCTGTTCCATCTCTTCCCCCAACAAATATCTCGTACGCTTTTACCATTATCCTATTCCGTCTCTTCGCCCAACAAATATTTCGTACGCCTTTCATTTCCTCCTATTAGATCCCTTCGCCCAACAAATGTCTCCTACGCCTCTCACTTCCTCCTATTCCATCTCTTCGCCCAACAAATATCTTGTACGCCTTTCCCATCATCTTATTCCGTCTCTTCGCCCAACAAATATTTCGTACGCCTATTATTTCCTCCTGTTCCATCTCTTCCCCCAACAAATATCTCGTACGCCTCTCACTTCCTCCTATTCCATCTCTTCGCCCAACAAATATCTCGTACGCCTTTCATATCCAAAACCTCAACGCCTTTGTTATCGACTTAGAATATAATGCCCACGTCTCACGTACATTTTACGGACAGTAAGGAATGTATAGAATTCCAAAGCTTATTCATTTTATCACAAGTAGTAGTTTTCCTATTATATATATATATATATATATATATAGTTATATATATATATATATATATATATAGTATATACTATATATATATATATGAAATATATATATATTATTTAACTAATACTATATATATATATATATATGTATATATTGTATATATATTGTTATAAATATTATATATATATATATATATATATATAATATATTATATATATATATATATATATATATATATATATATAAATATATATATATATTTAATTATATTTATATATAATAATAGTATTATATTAACTATATATATATATATATTATTATACTATATATATTATATATATATATATATATATATATGAATATATATATATATATTACTTATATATATATATATATATATTATATATAATATATATAGCTATTCAAAAGAATTTTAATTTATATTATATACTTTTTATTTATATTAATCAATTATCAGAAATCTTATTCATTAATATTCCCTAAATTATATTTTGGGGTATTCATCTTGGGCACAGCGATGCCAAATTTTTCTTTTTTTTCTTTCTTGAGACTTCAAATTTTGGCACTCTTTTTAGATTAGGTTATTCACTACAGTGTCTATGGACGCTTCGAGGAATGCCAGTTTTAAGGGAGACAATGCCAGTTTAGCCACCGATATTAAAAAGAGAAAAACCATAACAAGATATAACAATCATTTGTTATTTTTTATCCGCAATAAAAAATCGCCCCAAGAAACTATAATATATTTTAAATTGCGATTTATCTCATCATGTGATCTTTATTTGCGACATTTTCATTCTACTTTTCAAGCATGTGAGCAAATATGTATACACGTTTTATACATTTATATATATATAATATAATTATATATATATCTATATATTATAATACTATATATATATATATATATTATGATATATATATATATATATAATCTATCCCAAGCTGGTTGCATATTAATATATAAATATATATAGTGTGCAAGTACATGTATTTATTGTGTACTAGTATAGATGTGAATGTTGTTATTATGAATGTGTATGATCATAATTTTGGTCAGGCTTTTGTGATTCATCGCAATTCTATATCGGGCGATCTCCTTATTCTCAGGGCTATTATAGATTCAAAATAATAGTCTGCAAGCTAGAAAAATTTCAAAAATTTCTTCAGGTTTCTAAGACTTTTTATAAGACGTCATTAGGAATGTCTCGTTTTGGTGGCTTCTTCTTAAAGATAGCGTGTGCTCTCATCTTTCAAATCTGACGTCAGTAATAATATCTGACATCTCATGCTTACTCCGTTTGTGAGGAGAGTTGTGGTCGTGTGTGGGGGTGCATGGTGGTTTGAGATACGGTCAGTGCCTGTAGTTATGATAGTCTCGGTTTCTTTTGGGCTGTATGTCCTCGTGTATATATTGTATAGCTCGGCTGCCATGAGTCTCCCGTCGGCCCTCCTCCTGTGTGGTGGGGTGGGGTTTGCTGTGGTATGTGATTGTGAAGTCTTAAGCCAGGCGATGGGACGCGGAAGGAAAAATGTGGATTAGGTTAGTGAAAAAAGAGATGCCTAGGAGGCAGTGAAAAAATGTGAATTTGCAAGGCCGAGAAAGTAAAGGTGCATAATACTAATGAATGGCGGGGTTTTGTGAGATGCCATAGTGAGGGTTCAGTCGCGGTCCCGAGCTCTAGAGTGGATTTGCTGACTGCGACGAGTTCTCGCTAAAGGGTAAAAGGGGCGGGTAAATTCGCTTCTTTTTTCGACTTGTTCATATCTTCTATCTACCATACTTTCCTGTTTCCAAGTTGTATGTGTCGCACCCGTAGGACCCCCAGTTTGGGGTAGAGGAAGGTGGGTGAAAATATCGTTATGAAGACCTAAAATAGCAGGTTAAATGAATTAAATAAATAAGTCTAGTCCAAATGAAATGAATAATAAGTTCTAGAATAAGATAAGCGGGCCCCTATTTTTCTAGACCGTGATCGTCTGAGCGAGTAGGATAGTCCCCTCCGCCTTGATGCCTTATTTTTTTTGGGGGGTAGGAGGACCCATTTTTTCTTTTTGAAAACAGAGTCGGAGAAGATTGGAAGATCTACAAAGATCATTGAGGTACATATTTTGAAATAAATCAAACAGATAAAATCTTATATTAAGTTTTATAAATATTGTGGATAATAAACTATATAAAATTTTATTTCATCTTATATTAACTATTTATCATGCATAGAAACCTTAATAATAATTAATTTAGTACTCTTAATATTTTTAATTTGAAGTCAGTTAATAATTTTCCGGTATGTAAGATACAGAAAAAGAAAATTAAGTTGTAATAGACAAAAATTTTCACTTAAGAAATCGCACAAAGCCAATGATGAATTTAAAAGAGAGTGTCACTCCGGTTTCAAGTGGGTATAGAAAACTTAACATTTTTGAATCCCAGCCATAGCGATATCAACTCCCTTCCTTTCTTCAAATATGATTGGCATAAACTCAGTATTTAAATAATGCATTCTTATTTCTATCATAACAATCGATACTGAAAAATAGTCCCTCCGGATAAATGTTGAAACCAAGTTATAATTATTCATGTCAAACTCTTTTGTTGAACTCCAAAGCCTTTTATAATCAAGTATATAGCCAAATATAATGTATCCCCTTCACTTGTCGAACTTACTTCACCTCTTCTGAGATTGGTGTCTCAAAACTATTGATTGTCATTACAAGAGGACCATAAACGAAAATTAATAGCTGTGTAATATTTCCAAACTATACTAATAATAAGAATTATTATTAATATTTGCCGGATGTCATCCGAATAGGTAAGTAAGCTATAAATTTAATATTTAGAATTACATAAAAAATTATCTCAAAAATTAATAATATGAAAATTAATAATATAATTAATAATATATAGATAATAATATAATATAGTATACATATTAAAATAATAATACTAATATCTATTAACCAAAATTACATCAAATTTATCTAATAATATACTTAAATTAAATAATCATACTAATATATTATAGTCATATATATAATAATATATAATATATATTATAATAATATATTAGAAAAATAATAATAAGATAATTAATTTAATATATATCAAATTTACATAAATAATGATGATAAAATTAAATTTAGAATATAACATATATTTAATATATCAATATATTAAGTAAAAATATATAAATATAATAAAATTAAATATAAATATAATAAAAGATATAATGAATAAGAAAAATATAATATAAATAGAAATATTAATATAATATAGTAAATAAAAAACGTATAACATAATCTAATATCTCTAACTATCATCCTATACTCGTCTCTCTCAGTCCTCACTAACATTCCCAATCAGATCTTCAATTATTAATCATATGACTCTACAGTCTCTCCCTCTACCAATCCCTCCACTATCTCTCGTTTAACAATCTACATGATGTTGCAAAATTAATCCCTAAAGACTTAGAGGAATGCTCAGGAATAATGCGTGAGGAACCACGTAACATTTTATCCCATACCCCCGGACCCCCCTTGGAGTGCTGGCATCTAATCTAGTAAATTAGCTTCCACACACGGATAGATATAGCCATCATTTAAAAAAGTTAAAATAAAGAACAGGTGATTTTTTTTAATATATTAATACTATATATTATAGTAAGAGTGACTTGAAATCGCATAGTCTGTTTGAGGTCATTTTTCCGTGATTTTATTTACACTTCTGTTCCTCACCTCAAACTCATTTTTACAATTACCATCTTCTTCAATGTTTCATGAAACCCCCGAAGTTCACTGGGTTCCATTTGAACTTTTCTGGTGGGTCTTGTTAGCTTTACAAACATCTGAAGCAACGGTGTGATGAGGATACTTAAGGTAACATTTGTATCTTGATGACAAAAGTATGTAGATGACAGCAACCACATGGGTTTGTTGGTAAAATTTGATCATTTTACAAATTCTATCATCTTGAGCAAGTATACAAACTACAATGCACTTATTTAGATTTACAATTTCAATATCTACGATATTGGGTATAGGGTATAAGGTTTCTTATTTTCTTCTGTTTACTGTTTGACTATTACTTTCGAACATATCAATGATTGTTTTATGATGGGCAGCTCGAAGTAAAAATTTTGATTAGTATATTCTATTTACTTTGTCAATATTTCTCAGTATCATCAATGATTTAGACATACCTTCGATAATTATAAGTATAACCGGTTGCTTTTGCTCACATACTGCGTCAGTGGCACGTGCGGAGAATTTTTATTTCAATTTCTCTCCCGGTCAGCTGCCGCGGTAGCACATAAACCCGGTTACGTGCTGGGTGTTCCTTAAGCACATAGTGAGTTTAACTATTAAATTATAGCTAAAGGGTGGGATTCTTCTCCGCCAGAAATTACAAGGTGAGCCCGTGAAGTCTTTGCTAAGCACACTTCGCACCAGCACAGCGCACCAAAAAATTTCATATTTTCGTATTTGCAGTACTTCGAGCACGCCACCATGGCAGCCTCTATCTATCAATCATAACAGGGCACCGGCAGACACCGCAAACACAACACTCAATCCGTGAGATTATACAGATAGAACCAACAGAGCCCTAAAGAATAACATGAAAAAAACATAGCAGAAGTGCCCGATTTATTATCAATTTCGGAAAAAAGACAAAGAGTGAAAAACAGTTTTTTAAATAAATCATGAACATATGCTCCTCCCAAATGATGTCCGGGACACCTAAATAACAGAATAAAGCCAAAAAAAAGAAAAAAAACGAGATTTGGAAATAGAAATTAGATCAGAACATACCCACACCAAATTAGAAACAAAAAACAACATACATTTAGGGCGAATATGACACATGAATTCCAATCATCGTTTACACAATCGTATAAGAATGATCGTATATAATACTAAAGACAGTGTTTCCCTTAAGCTTGCTTTTTTTATTTAGCTGGGGGCGCACACCCAGGAATACATGAAAATAAGATATATACATGACACCCCCTGTTTTACTTATCAGCAGACTGTTATGATAGAACGCGATATATGGTAATAAAGATGATGAAGTAAGTATATAATATATATATAAGCTGTTGATAATAATAATACTGATTTAATAGTATTATAATAGTAACGCGGGGAAAATGAAGGAGAAGTCAGAACACCCTATTATATAAGTACTATTAAGATAATAAGAGGCGTATAAATAGTCAATAAAACTAGAACTAAAATAAGATATAATACACAAATTAAGACGTATAGATCTCTCTCTCACTCACATGATTGTGATATTCAAATTCAGTGACGGTATTAGTGTACGTACTCGAAAAGTATACCTTAGATCGCGGCGCTCCAAGGCTATGAATACCTAATAAATACATTACCCGTATATGATATAGAATATATAAAGTTCAATAATATACTAACTTTATTAGAATATATATATTTTATCTAATTATAAAGATAATATATGTAATAATATAATATAATATTGCAGTTAGGATAATAAGATATATAATAATAAAGTGATATCAACACTAATTTCAACATACAGTATAGTACCTATGACAAATATATGAGAGATAAGATATTATAATGTATAATATTATAATATTTAATATTAACTCACTTTCCCATACAGGATACCATCTATAACAATCCTATAACCATATAAGTAATAGTATGGACACCCAATATTAAAAATAAATACTTTAGAAACTCTTCTGTAGTTTGTGAAGCTGCTGCTGACTGCAATAGGTAAGACCAACAATTTTGCTTTATGGTTTAATACATAAAAGTGATGTTGAATTATTTATTTCATCTCAAATTATGTGGTAACTTACTTTAATAGATGAAAACAGCCAACTTTGACAAATTTGGCTCTAGAGGCCATAATTGAATGGCAGCTTCAAAAGAGCGTGTATTTTTCGTCTACTTATCCTGAACTATTTTTCGAGACCGGAGATAAGTGACGGCAAAGGACTCTAAATATACATCGAGGCTTCACTGTAACTGTTACCGCGCTGGGAGGCTGATACACGCGGTTATTACCAGGGACGGCGTGCGTCTAAAAATTATCTCCAACGTAAGATACGGCAGGGGAAGGTTCGCAAGTAAGTAGATTTCGAATCCCTCTCGCTCCTTTATCTAGCCGGCTGATGGAGAAGTTATGTCATTGTTCAAACCCGTCAATCCTATTACCTTTGATGCGAAGAAAGTTGTTATCTCATTGGCATTAATCTTAAAGTATGGAGGAAAGCCAACTTATGAACAAGAGCTGTTTCATTGAAAAGATTTCTTAAATTCGTATCTTCCTTAATTTAAAAGTCAGCTGTTCTGATGCCGCAAATGTAATTATGAAGATGGTTTGAGGTTTAATTGGTTCCTCCTGAATGGGGATTTAAGAACCTATTATAAAAGTTTTAGAGTTGTCACTACCCGGAGAAGGTTTAATAAAAGTTATTTGTTTACCTAAACCAAAATATTCTCTCAAATTGGCAGGTATGTAGTGATAAAGTGCCCTTTTCGCATTTTTTCTGACAATTTTATCATTATTCTCTTAATGTAAATTCGTTCAAACGGAGGAAACATATTTGGAAATCTGTAATAAAAATACTTAAAATATACAAATATAAGTTTAGTGTCACGCTTGCGCTCGCTACCCATGGGTACTTCTGAGACGCACCCCATTGAAAGACACTGATCATAAAGGATCTCTAAATATTGAGTCTTTATTATTTAAAGTCTCTTAAAAGATTAGTCTATTCGTAAAGACTATATTTAATCATTGTTATATCATGTCTAAGAATTTCTCTTTTTAAAACACGTGAGTCATGTAAAAATTCTACACTGGAAATTACATATTTAATTGATTACTTATTTTATCAGGTAATTATTGTTGAGGGTAAAGGTTACTAGTTTTGTTGTAAAATGACATGTATTTTATAATTTTACCTTTCCAAATCAACAGCAGACCATTTCCTAATGGGAAGTGTTATCGGATTTATTTTTAATAAGATATTCATATTGACTGTGAATAATAAAGCAAAAAATATCGAAACAAAAACATTAATTTATTTTTTTGGCTCGCTCGTCAGATAGAATGAAGTAGGATGGATATCATACTCCTTCAATTTTTTGTTTTCTTAGAGTTATTTCTTATTTCATTTTCGTTTTTCATTTACCATTTTCTGCCACATGTTTCTTATTTGCTCCACTCCAGATTCCCCGGATGAAGGACTACATGTATCCAACCTGACTCACCAACCTTTTAAATTTAAATTAATTTCATTGCATTACCCAACCGTTTTGTCTCCGAGCACGAGAGAAAATTTGAAAAAAAATTCTCCCGTGCCCAGAGGCAAAACGGTTATATATACAAAACATTATCTGAATAAATAAAGATATATCTTGCGCATTCATTGATGTTCTGAAAAGTAACTAGTAACTAGTAAAACAGAAAGAAAAAAAAGAAACTTTATACCCTATACCCAATATCCTAGGATATTGAAATTGTAAAATCAAATAAGTATATTGTATACTTAGTGTAGAAATTGAAATAATAATTTTACAAGCACATTATTGCGAAAATTCAAATAAAGGTCCTAATTAATCTCAACGTAGCTCACCAATTTCAATGAAACTTACACTTCGAGTTTCATGAAACTTAGAAGAGGTTTAAAATGAGTTGAGAGGAAAGAAAAACGGTAAAAAAATCACGGAAAATGACCCTCAAAAAAGCTATGGAGTCTTCAAGTTTCACATTTACAATATGTAAAACATATCTTACTAACATGTGCTTCTTTATTTAAACTTTTTAATAGGCTTATCATGGTGTTGAAGCAATATATAATTATAATGCCACCACTCAAGGTCGGAGGGGGGTATGGGGAGAAATGTGAGATATTGGGAGAAAAAATGTTCGTTGTTCCACCGCATTCTATCGTCTTAAGAGACTAGGAGTTAATTGTAAACGAGCAGCAGAGATGATGGAACCGTGAGTATGATATGAGGAGAGACGGAATTGAGAGAGGAAGAGGAGAGAGAGAGAGAGAGAGAGAAGACGAGAGGATGTAGTGAAACCACCAAAATATTGATTATTTATAGAGAGTTAAAATAAGTTTATTGCAGATATAGTATATATAAATATTAATAACTTTTTTATACCACTGCAACTATATTATATATATATAGTATAACATCATAATATATCTACATATTTATATAATATTATATATCCTATATTATTATATAATTATGTTTAATATAATTAATATTGTAAACACTATTTATAAATCTCACATAGCCTATCACCACTGTTTTCGCGCTCTTATACTTATTGTTAACCTAGTACATAGCTATAATAATTATATTTTATTCTAATACATTATATTATTATTATAGTGTTATTTATATTCATTATATATTCGTTTATAAAATATAATTATTATAGCTATATTTTACAATATATTGTGAGTCCCTAGAAATACTGTATGTTTTTTGATATATATATTATTAAGATAATTATATATATTCTCGGATCATATATCTCTTGTTGTAATTGCAAATTCTAAGTTTTATAGTAGCTCAGAAAATTGTACAAAGATCTGTGAGCACATCTAGAGATATTTTCAAATAAGTGCAATAATGGTTTCGGCACATAATATATATAATCCAAGAAATGGCCAACATTTTTACTTTGTGAGCTTCTCTGTTAAAATCTTTTGGGCTAAACATCACCATTGAGAGCCAATCAGACAAGAGTGAATTAACTCTCACAATGACAATTTCTATAAATTAGGAAACTGTTTAATGATAAAAAGCTTTGTTCTTTACACAGTGACTTTGAACTTCCGTCAACTTGATATTTTAACTCCTATGTTGTTATAAAACATGAACCTTATGAAGAACGGAAAGACATCTTTTCGAGATTGGTTATCGATTTTTGGTTTTGGCGGTGCCTCCCAATATAATAGTGTAAACCTGAGCATTACGAACATTGCTAATTTAATACAAAAATTGTATAAAAGGATGATATGGGTGGCTCGACTATATTGACGTGATTAAGAATGATTGATGATTTGACTATAACAACTAGATGTGAGGTTAACCTCGATTGTATCCACTTTAAGTTTTGACCATAGTTTTTACGTACCAAAAGTAGCTTTGTGCGATTTTTATACACTCACTTGGAAAAATTTTTTTCAAACTTGATTTATATTAATACTTCTTCTTCAACAGAAATCGTTACTAAGAACTGGTGATTTTGGAAAGATATCAAATAATTTCTGATATGAAAGTACTAGACACTGGTTTGGTCTATTACAGATTTAATTTTCTAGGCAAGTACGTACCCTACGTTATTAATTAATTACGATTATATTGGTATATTTATGATATTGATATAGGATATATTGATAAATTGAATATTGAGTTAATTGTACTATAATGAGATAGTGACAGAAAAAACCTTTTAAACACATTCTCTCTGCACTCATAACGGTTCGCTTCTCGAATACAATTCTTACTCTCATCTGCATCTCCTCGCTCATCTACTCTCTTCAATCTCTTCTCTTACTTTATTCCTCCTCATCAGTCTAACTCTCTCCTTCATAAGACTTAACATTCTCGCTCTCCCACTACTCACACACAACACAAGCTAAATCTTCACTAATTGACACCAGAGGAGCCAGAGTGAGAAACAGTAGAGCAAGAAGAAAGTTTTCCGCGTAACACTAGACGAATTGTGAAACGATCAATTCCAGACACAACCGTACATTCCTAAAAGAAAAGGAGACAAACTCTCCTTCTGTGAATTGACAACAATATGATACAGCCTAGGAGAACGACAGCTCACCACTCCACTCCCAATGCACAAGTCACCCCACCTGACAGTATGAGTGAAGAAGTGTGATGGAGCTAGCAGGGAGAAAGAGGAAATGTTAAGATATCATTTGTATAAAGAAACTGTTTCACAGCAATAAATCTAAGTGACGAAGTTGGGAAATAGAGAGAAGAAAGATGGAAGCTGAGACGAGAGAGGTGAATGTACACCATGCACATAATAATGAGAATCATTACGATATGACCGCAGGATATATGTGGATTTATCTCTCGAATCGGAGTACACAATATTTCTCGAATTATATTCGAGAGATCGCGACATGGAAAATCTCTCTTGCTGGGATTCATATTCCAAAAAAGAATTCTGCATGCTTCAGAACAAATCTTTGTGCTCTGCTAGACATACAGCAGTTGTCAAATCATAAATCACAAGACATACACCACACCTTTTTCTTGGGCATTTTCTTGGATATACATAACTCTCTAATATAATTAAATCATGCATTTTATCATTTTTTATCCATCTCGCCCCCTTTACACACTGGTTTTCTACATAAAGATTTCTTGAATCTATCTCACATTAAATATACTATCTCATAAATATAATTATCTCGTGAAAAGGTGACTAATAACTATATCAATTAAAAGTTCTATTACATTATCTGATGAAACTTACTTTTGTGGGTATCACCTATTATTTACACCCAGTGTGATTTTAAATTTCTAATAGTAGTATTACAGATTCTGCATGTTACCATACGCTAACCCACAAGAGTTTTTTTCTCATTATATCTTCATAAGTAAGAGAAAAACAATGTCTTTTGAGCCGTCATATGTGAGCATCACATAAAACAATACAAAGAATATTACAGTGTTTTCTAGGGCTTTATAAAACTATAATTGAATTGTTAGATCAGTATATATACTGCATAAAAGTGTGCTCGTATATAGTACGCTCATATTTATATAGGCTCTCGTGAAGACTTCAACACATCCTCGGATGAGTAACGTATATAATAGATTGGTATCAAACATTGTCTGACAAAATATAAAAGAATAACATAAAACCAATGATATAAACACACGCTGAACTTAAATCCGCAGAATACTTTTAAAGCTAACTGGACTCACTAATGAATATACAATAATGAGAATATGACAACTCAATTGCTGGCGAGACTCTCAGTTATTGCTATGCTCTTATTGCGATTAACAGTTAACAATTTGATTGTTAATCAGATAATCATTGAGTGCTATCTATTCTACTTTATTATAATCACTGGGCTCGGGATGCTTGAACTAACTAGGCGGTTTCGTTTCATTATTGTACAAAATCATTTAAAAGAAATATCCTCATATAATTCATCGAGAAAGATGTGTGCTAGTTCAGCATACGAACCCGACCGCATTGTATCATATGGTTTTAGAATCAAAATTTTTGTCTAATGCTAAAAGATATGAACACGTATGCACTAAAAAACGTACATTTTAGGCTATTACATAGTGTCCTCTCAGATAACTCTCGACCTAGTGGTGCACATCTCTCAAATGCACAAGTGAAGAATACACAAGAGAATTAAGATATAAGTTGTCTGCATAACTGTCTTCTCACACACAAAGAAAAAAACTATATCCCACAACAATTTAAATTGATTTTATTTAGGAATTATATGAATTAAGATTTCTTTATAATTGATTAATATAAAAACAAAAAGTATATAAATAAAATTAAAATCTGGTCACTTGGGAGTAATAATATTGTCGTTAAGATCATACTCTATACCCATATATTTTAAGTGATGGTATATAAAGCCCATTACTATATTCAAAGGCAACTTTTCTCTCAAAGTGTATTTCTATTTTATTTTATGTAGATAAATAAAAATATAGACGTGAGCTATCTGAGGAGTTCAAAAAACATACTGTGCTTATATAACTATCATATAGTCCGATTCTGACCTCTACTCCTTTAAAATTCTCCTTATCTGTAGGAAATAAGTTTTTCAATTCACCTTGTTCGATCAATTCACTGCTATTATTTAAAATACTCATTAGTTACTTCATAATTTTAATATCAAGTTAAGTATATAGTGGATATTTATAGCATGCACACATCAACATTTCAAACTCACACACACATTTAATATATATAATATATATATATATATATATATATAATAATTAAATATATATAGTTATAGTATAATTATATATTAAGGTATTATTATATAATATATATATATTAATAATATATATAATAGTATATATATATTCAAATATATGATATATATATATATATTATATATATTATATTACTATATAATATATTTATATACTTATGATATATATATATATATATTAAGTTTATATAATTAATATATATAATATATATTTAATATATATATATTACAAATATAATAATGTGAGACAAAAAAAAAAATTATTCCGTTAAAAAAATATTTGTAAACTAAAGCTTATCCAATTGTTTATTTGTGCTTTTCTAGAGAACTTTTCGTTTTTTTCCTTTAATAGAGTAATATTAAAAAAAATTCGATTAAAAAATTACAACAGATTTTTTTCTTTCAAATATTATTTATATAGATACCAAGCTCACTATTAATATAAATACGATAGAGTAAATATCAATAAACTGACGTTTAATATTAAATGTTTTATATATTAGGTGTATTTAGAGATCTAGACAATTATGTCATGTACTACATAGTGTACGATCTAATTTCTTCATGATTCAAAAATTTGAATAATAGTTATACTTATTTGCAGTGATAAATATTGTTATTGAAAATAATATTTTTTTTTTAAAATAACATATAAGGAAAATATTACTAGTACAAAGGGAAGTGATCTACATAAATGAAATTATTGTTGCTCGACAACTAAATTGGTGTGTGATATTTAGCTTAATCTGTCTTTGATGAATGACTCAGAAAAAACAGTTGGAGACTTTGTGAGATATGCTGCAGTTAAAATATTATATCAATGGATATTTGATATCGTTATTTGACATGCTTTTTATTTTATGTATATCGCAGGAAGAGTAAAGAAAACGAGCTAATTTGTCTTCTGTGGCGACCCGCACGCAGACGCTGGCCCCAACCGCGCGAAAAAGTAACGAAGAAGTTTTCGTATTCTCTGAAGCATTTTATATATTGGGATTAGAAGGGCAATAGCTCGGATGAGTAACGGTGGAGAAATATCATATACAGAGTCCCTCCGAAAAAATAATTATAGTGAACGGCTAAAGAGACCTGTTAAATAAGTCTGGAGTGTGGATAAGCGTGTAGCACGAAATAAGTTTTGGTTAGAGGCGATAGTTATTTGGCTAAATTTAGAGGAAAGGAGATACAGTGGTGTGAGGTCGCTACTACACCTACACTACAAGACTTGTATTGAGCACGAGCACTTGAAAGAGGAAGGGACCATACCTATATGATCTAGGTTGTGTCGATTATGGGATCTAATAGAGGTAATACATGAGAAGGCTGTTTAGTAAAGATATCTAATATGCTTGTGCGGCGAACATGAACGAACGATATAGCAATAAGGAACGCAGTAATGTCCGGTGTGAGAGACTTAGGCACGGGTTAAATTTGACGTATATTTTTAGTGCGTGATATGGTAGCAATATTCGACCCTACTGCATTCGGAGGAGTCATTGATTGATCGAGGGTTCATCAGATATATATTTTGTGGGCGAAGGGTGTACTGTCGCCTATTATGGATGAACGGTAGGAAGCTTATTGTGGAATCCCTAATTCAGGCCAACACCAGTACGCGGGAGAGACATCATATAGATTGGTTTGTTCGGGAGCGCGAAGGAAGGACCTGAAGTTTCAACTATTCAGTTGTGATTGAGCATATGCATAAGAAATGGTGAACTAGAGGAAAATGGTTTCTAGACGGAAATCACTTTTTGTCGGGCGAAGAGACGGAATAGGCTAAATTTTCGCCATGGTGTGCAATGCGTACGATAGATAGTTGCTCAGATTTGGTTGACGTTTATTATGCGCTGAGGCTTCCAAAGAGATTGGATGTAAGTACACATGACAGCGGACGATAAATCGGTTACAGATAACGTGTTGTTGCAGGCTGACTCTTGAAGTTAGAAAAACTTGAGAGTACGGAAATGAAATGAACGAGTGCCGCTAGAGATGTAATTTGGGTCTTTGCGAATGACAAGCATGTGAAGTAGTGGAGAGGGAATGGTTCTTACGTGACAGGCATACGATGTACTTTATTGTGCTTTTGGCGAAAGGACTTAGTATTGAATAGGAGGAACTGCATGGCGTTACGTGAACAACGTGGGATAAGAGATTTCCTCCCTATAAATTGCACTCTCACATCACATCTGTTTATCCTTGCTGGGCGGAGGAGCAGAGATACTCTGAATACCGTCGTACTTTATTAAAGTGGACCATTCTGGGTCAAGACGACGATATTACATCCCAGGTTAGTTGTTTCTGTGTATTTATCATGTGCCATCGTGATACTTGCGATGAAAGAGATGAAGTCAGGCTGATATATAATTGAGAGAACCCTAGGCGAGATGAGAGCTGAGCTTACAAGACGTCGACAGGATAACGCCTGTCTGGGGAACTTTGATTGACTTTGCGAGAATGGTCTTACTAAATATGAGGATGAAATATTATGGTAAAGAGGAGTAGGAGGTAATTATAATGTGTCTGTGGCCTCTGTAGAGATAGGTAATGGTAAAATATTTGAATTATGGAAGTAGTGCCTTCAAGAAGTTAAATATGTGACGATGAGCCATTCTCGTAGGAGAATTTGTTGTGCTATGTCCGCAACCAGGAATATGATTAAAAGAGTTTAATTCTACAAGTGATAGTGCGCAACATTCGAAGAGTTTTATTTCCTACTTTGGTGCGAAAGAAAAAAATATTGATAATTTTATGTGTATATTGTTCGAAAATAAAATGTCTCGAATTATCGAAAACTGTTTCTTTGGAATTCATCTGCCTTACAAAAGTGTATTTCCATGCAAAACTCTTTCATCTTTAAAAAATGTTCTCTTCTGTACGAGATATTTGTCCTGGAGCAATACATGCTGTACTAGTACGACATACGTAGGTGATAGGAGAATGGTCTCAATAAGTGATCTTTACTTCGAGACTCACTCCCTCCTGTGTTTGCCGTAAGATAGATCTCGCGATTCCATATTAGTATGGGTATGCCAATCTCTGTGACTGTGGGCATAAGGGTCACGAATGAATTTTATGTTTAGGGTCGATAGATAGATGGAATAGGAGGTCAGTTTAAAGGCTGGACTACGAGAATCCCGTTTATGTTATCGTAGAGGATGATAAATAGCGGTAAGCCAATTGGACGTGAAAGTATTGAGACATTATTAGGTGAACGAAGATAAGATGAACTAGTCATGCTCAATAAGCCTATATAATCACTAGTACGAGACATTTGTGGGCGAAGAGATGGAATAAGGAGTCAGTTAAGACGTACGTAGATATTTGTTTTCTGCGATATAGTAAGGATGGAATAGAAGGAATTGATACGGTGTACGGGATTATATTCTTTGGCGAAGTAAGTATGGTATAGTATAATGAGGGAAATGAAAGGAGTATATACGATATGGAATATAACGTGATTTATGTTGGTATATGAGCGATAAAGTAAAAAACAGGAGGATATATTATAATATAAGACAGCGTACTACTGAGATATTTGTTGGGCGAAGAGATGGAACAGGAGGATTAATTAATAGTGCAGTACGAATATTATGTTTAAAGAACGAAGTAAGATGGAATGATGAATTAAGAAATATTAAATAGTGTATAAAGATATATTATATATAGGTTTACTAGTGTATTTTTGCTAGGGAGAGATATCTGGTATGTGAAAAAGCTCTCAAATCGACAACGTACTATAAATATAGATGCTAATATAATGGACGTAATATAGTGATATGAATGGTATTTCTATGCCTAATGGTGTTTTCATGATAAGGTTTGTTGCCAAAAGGTATTATGTCCAGGTTTTATGCCTCAAGCTTTTTCGGCAATTAATCACTTGCAATTTAGGCTGAGAATGTTTATGCCCCAGAAGGTTTTATGAGAAATGATTTATATTTCAACTTGATATAAGTTTTTGTATGTTTTATGCATACTTAGAAAAGGTTATTTATAGTTTCTTTCCTATTAATACTTTAAAAAGTCTTTTTAAGAGTTTTTTACATAATAAAGGTTTTGCTGAAATGATATTAATCAGCCTAATAAGATATTTTTATGAGGTAAAGTTTATGCTGAAGGTTTTATGATATAAGTTTTATTAGACTGTAAGGTTAATGAGGTATATATATTTGTTGAAAGGTTATTTATGAGACTGAAGGTTTATATGCATAAAGTGTTATGAGATAATGAGTTTTTAAACCCTCAGATAGATATTTAATTACTCGAGGTTTACTATGCCTGAAAGTTTATAATTGAGTAAATGGATAATTATCGCTTGTAAGTTTTTTTAAAATAGTACCTGAGGGTTGGGAGGTCAGGTATTTTTATTAGGTTATTTATATGCTACTGTAAATAGGTTTGGGCCTTAAAGGTTATTTATATTGCAGGGTTTTATGACCTGTGAAATTTTTATTTTTAAAAAGTAATAGCGTGGGTGGATATAGATATACGTGCAACATACCACTCATAAATTATATTTATACTTTCGTTGAATTCTTCCCTGCTGAGAAATAGGGACCTACTTTCGACACCTGAGGTTGACAAGATGTGGAGATCAGTATGGTAAAGGAAAAGGCTCAATCTAACCTATTTTATCGCAAAAGGGAATTTTAGAATAGGTAAAGGGAAAAAAAGGAGTAAGAATTCTTTATAGAATTGTGAATTTTGGATACTGATATATGAAAAAGATTTTTTAAAATAAACTTTATATGAAAGTAGATTTGTGGTATCATCTTCTTTCCTTAGGAGTGATTAGTGCAGAAAAACACATTACATTTAAAAGGATTTATTAAGAGCAGCACTCATAAGCGAAAAATTCTTAGCTTCTCAGTGAGCCCATATGGAGTAGTGTGTAACGAATAGACTAGTCGCTGAGTGCTCCTCTCTCAAAAGGTAAGAGACGACTTTCTACCATTCATTTAAGAGGGAAACGGTGCAGTCATCTTTTTTACGCATATGGTGTTAATGGGCCAAAACCAAAAGTGCGAAGGTAATAATCTCCACTATTCGAAGAAACCTACAAGAAAGCTGATACAGAAGATAACCGTGCTGCCATCGGCAGGGTAACTAGCAGACGTTAAGGACCCTGGATGCTGCTCCGTGAGTTTTTTATCAAAATCCCAAAGAAAAGAAGAAAGAAAATATAAGAAACGAGTAAAGAGTTGAAAGAGAAATAGCTAGCCTAAGTCCGTATCTCGACACATCTGTAAAAGAGACGGAATGGGAACAAAGATTCCTTACTTAGCTTCCTTACGATGCAATATGAAATAAAATATATCATAAGGATCTATTAATATGGTGATAAATGGAGATATTAGTGTATGTGAAAAAGTAAAAAATAGGCGTTAAATAACTGTATTTTTATTTACATTAGTACTCATATATATATATATATAGTTAATAAGGAAAAGTATTGAAGTAGTAATTAATTAACCTATTATAATAATTTAGAATAATATTTATTTAAAAATTATTGAATGAGTAATGATTAAATTGTATTAAGTGTAATATATATATTATCCTTAATTATAATATATATAATAGAAAATGACTCTTAAAAGTGAACTGAGAAGGAAAAATGAACTCCTGAAAAGCATATTAATAGGATAATAATAGCTCTGAGTAACTCGCTATGAAATCAACAAGTAATTAATTATAGGTAAAGGAAACAATTATAACCAACTAAATCCTATACTTATAATTAATGAAAGGTATTGGTATATATATTATATATAGTGAAAATGATACTTAAAATATAACTTAATAATCAGGAAAGAATAAATTTATTGAGGTTTCCTACTTTGTCTTACATGCTAAATAAGAAATCACTATTTAATTAGTAGATATAATATAAAAAAAATATGAGGAATATATTAGTAAATGAAGATTATGAGGTAAAATGATAGAAAGTTTGTTAAAGGTAACTTATTTAAACAGGAAAGAGCATAAATGTTGGGTCAATGATAAATGCAAATTCTGTGCCATATAAACATGAGATATATTATAAATACTAAAGTGAAAGGTGAAGTATACCATAAGGAATAATATCTCCTATACTAATTACGGTGAATAAAATGAATAAATAAATACAATAGGATTTTTAACAAATTTGATATAAAGGACCATTAATAAAGAAAGATATAGATAAATTAGAGCATATGATTAAGAGATAAGGTGACGATAAAGGATCCTAATTAAATAGGAACTGAATTATGCACATGTAGGTATAAAATCAAAAAAAGGCTATGATATATATCTCTAAAGTATAAGTTTATTTAATAATTAAAATGGATATTAGCATTAGGTAATATGGTATGTAAGGTGTATTGAGATGTATACCTACTAAATAAAGAAATATCGAAATTATCTATTAAGTAAAGAATAAAAATTAGGGAGCAAATTGTATATCTATATTAAATAGGAAATTGATAATTTATCATTAATTAGGGTATATTTAAAAATATATAAGTACCTAATAGGAATCACTAATTGACGTAGAATTAAAGGAATATTTAAACTATATAGGTATAAAAAATAAGGTTCTGTAAAGGGATTTATTATAATTAGGAAATAATGGATATATTATTATTTATTATAAGGTATAGAGATAAAGGCGATATACCTCCAAGTTTTGTCGATGGTAGGCCTACTTAATTATATACCATTCAGAACCATTTTAAATTAAGGTCACTTTAGATATGGCTTTAAACTGATTAAGGCACATATATATATATATTATATATATATATATAATATATTATTAATTAATATATATAATATATTATAATTAATATATATAATTATTATATCATATTATATTAATTAATAATTAATTATAATATATATATACTTTATAAGACATATCTAATTAACCAGTATAAATTCTTTAAAAAAATCTATATTCAAGAAAAAATATATATATATATGATAATCACTATATATTAATTAATAATATATATATATATATATATATTAATATCATAATATATATATGAATTAATAATATTATTATACTCATATATATATTAATATATATATATATATAATATATATATAATATATATTATATATATATATATATATATTGATGCGTCAAAATACTTGATTGCTTACTGAGTATAGTGACTCGCATAAATTATTATATATAATTTAGTTAATATTTTGACTAATCCCTCTCAATAAAAATTAATGAAAGAAAAAAGTAATATATATAACTTCAATATAATAATAAATATATAATACAAATATAATTTTATTATATTGTTTTATTTTTTATTATATAAATCTATAAAATAATTATTTTATATATATAATAATACTATATATTATTATATATTAATATTAGTAATATAAGCAATATATAATAAGCGAGCAG
>JABUQX010029923.1:0-10000 GCA_015478945.1 Trachelipus rathkii
CAAAGTACTAAAGATTTATTTCAGGGAGACACTACTCTGTATGTCCACTCCCGGAGATAGGAACCAAGAAACAGTCGACGACCCACCTCCCCCTCGTTTCCCGCAATATGCTATGTGGAGTAAGAAGTTATTAAGGGGCGCTGCATCATTTCCGCTCTTAATCGAGGTTGAGATAAAAAAAAAGGATACGTAATCCTTCGTCTACAGATCGAGTGTGAAATTGTCTTTCAAAATAAGAGGTGGGGTATCAAGTGCTCTCATAGGGGTATACGGAGCTTTCTAACACTCCCTAAAAAAAGGAGGTGAAACAATGGATAAATTTATTATAATACACGGAAATAACACCTTCCAAACATATTCCCTATATAAATTTGCAATGAGGAATGAGACATGGACATTTTATATAACAGATCTTGAACACGTCAGAGGTCTCTAATAACCTTTCTTCATTGTCGTGGCTGTACTCATTCTCATGTCATGCATGTCCAATTCAGAAGTAGAAAGGTTACAAATTTATTTCTCAACATTCGTAGTATTGCTCCTCAATTAGAGATCTCTCCTTGTTGTGCTCTATTAACAGCCGCTTATAACCTAAGAACTAATCATAGACCCCAATTATGGGGTTTTTCCTTTTCTAAGCTAATAATTATTTTAGATAATACTCGTTTCTTTTTTGAGATATATTATTATTTTTGGTATTCTTTAAATAAAATTAAACTGAAACCTCAAGTCATATCAAAACATTTCTCTGATATTTAAAATAATCAGGTGGTCTTCAGAACCTACTATCATATATATATAATATAGTATACTATAGTACCATAATAAATAAACTATATAAAATAATTATATATACATATTTATGCAGTATATATATATATATAATATATACAATTATATATATTAATATAGGTATCATAAATCTAGTATTATATTATTTCTTATATGTAATCTAAAACAATATCCATTTGCAAATAAAAAGCTTGATTCATCTTCTCGGATAAAATTTATGTTTGGTAACTGATTATTATAATAATTCTATAAATTTTTATAATTTAATATTTATACTTTATAATTTTATATTTCTTAGATATTTACTTATTCTATGCATGATATTATATAAGAAGTATATATACATATATATATATACATGATTACTTTATATATAAAATATTATATAATAAAATACTATATATAGTAATATAATATTATAATATTTACAGTGTACCTATAGTATATTATAGAATAATAATATAGTATATATATAATATATATATAAACAAGAAGGAGTTGTATTGCAGAGGGTAAATATGGAGTTCACAGAGAGATTATAGGTTGAGGATGGCAGTCAGATGAAATACATGCTAACTTTATATGAAGGGAAAGGTGATTTTATAGGGAACTTTAGGAATTATAGAGAGAATTAGTATTATTATTGATTTGTTTATAGATAAAGGTATAATGCTGGTATTTTGGTGAAAGACTACGTCGATTTGAGTTGAAGAGACTGATTGGTTGAAAGAAGCAAGGTGCATAGAAGAAGTAGTGGTAACTAGGCAGTGTGGATCAATTTTTTTCTAAATTGATATCTTTAAATGAAAAGATAAGAAGGAAATTAAATGGTATAGAATTTAATGGATTTATAATTAGGTAAGCTACTTGTGATAGCACTAGCACACAAAATTTTAGATGGTTTCAAATCGAATGAATTACTTTAATGAATGAATAAATAATAGATTGAATAAGAAGGCATTACATGAGGCGGTGCATTAAAAAATATATTAATATGGAGTCTGATAAACAGTTGTTATCTTGGGCTTTCCATTTTTAATAGTCAGAAGTGATGCCAGGGATGTGCTAATGTTATCCTTGGTTATTTAAAATTTGTAAATATGGCTGCGGTTATGAAAGATTAGAAGTGGGATGTGCAGGGGAAGGTGCTTAAAATGCGAAAGACGGAGATGGAGGATGACTTGCTTTATTCGATGTTTGGAAGATTGGTGCAGATTTTTGGTGAATCTGAATTGCAGAGTTATTGAGATGTTAAGTAGCGAGGGGTGTGGTAGGGATGTGGTTATATGAAAGGTTGGTAGAAGATAAATGTAAAGTAAAAGTAAGGTATATGGTATAAGTAAAGATAAAGAATGTCCGCGGTGTGTAAAAATTGTCTTGGTATAGATGGTTGATGAAGAAACTGGTAACAAAGAGATCTGAATTTAAATAATAGAATATGTTGGGATGAAAAGGGAACGGATGATACAAAATGTAGTAGGAAATGTTGTGAATAGCAGAAGGTGACTGGTGCAATTAAATCTTTCGTGGATGCTAAGCGACTAAGTCTTGATGTATTGCCGACATAGGTCTTTGCATCGAGAGTATGTTTGCTACCTGTGTGTAAAAATGATATAGTAAAGTGAAACTAGGGTGGTCGTGGAATTAAGACGGAATATATAATCATTAGGTACAAAGTGGCTCAAGAAAGAAACCAATCTTAGATTAGGGTAGTGTTAGGTGAGTAGAAATTGACAAACATGAGGAGTATAACGCCATTAGATGAGGTTTGTGTAGGTGATGAAGAAAGGCCGTTAAAATGAGGAAGATAATTACACTGAGAGTACATCTGAGATGGTATTGATTCATATTCGAAAAATGGAATGCAGTCGTTTGTAAAACGGAATGTCAGAAGGTGATGAGTATTTGATAGGGAATCGACCGGTTTGAGGAAGGACAAAAGAAATAAGTGGTAGGAGGTACAGTAAAAAGGAGAGTGCCGGTATGAAGAGTAGAGAATGTGATGCTTGGTGGAAGGGGAGAATAAGGTATGAACTGAGAAGTGAATGGACGGATCGTGAAAGGGTTTGTGTGAATACGGGAAGAATAGTTTAATGGATTTTTGGCTCTGCCCTCACTCGAGATTAAAACTATATAGTAATGAGATGACCACCGAAACAAGCTCAGGATGGTCTCATTCACAGTCTCGTGAACCCTAAGAGCACGTCTCGTATTGTTTCTGGTTTGTGCGACGAATATTACGTATTCACTAGAGGTATGTTGTGTAAACAGAAGGTAAAAGAGTTAAAAAGGTAACAGGAAGTTCAGGGCTTCCTTTTCGATCTGACAAAATTTCCGCAAAGAAAGAGCTTTGCACCTACACCCGTACACTCTTCAAAGCTGATATATAAACTCTTCTCTCCCCCAAACTCACTTAAACACCACAATCTCTCATTTATAAGTATAGTTATTATTTAGTTTCATTGTTATTTAAATTACACTCGTACTATATTATTTCTATTCCGTGTAAGCTTCGTTTAGCTCACTCCCATTAGTGGACAATGGAGCGAAGATATAGAATATTAGATTCATGTTTATATATTTTAATGAAGCATAAATGATCCATATTAGATAATATATTATAGGATTGGTAGAAATATATTAAGCCAGTTTGAAAATACAACACAATGATATGTTCGGGCTAAATAATAATAATAAATCACAAAGATAGAGAGAGTCGGGGTTTCTCGGCAGATAGATAGTATATATAAATGATGTAGAATAGGAGATATAGATCTAAGATCAAGTATAAGTGTAATATAAAATGAAAGTGACAATTGACCAGATAAACAAGGCATATAAACAAATATCATAATAAAATGAAGCACTCTCTTATGAAAATATGTAATAAAATAGGCTTCAGTAACTTTTTCTTTATATTAATAACATATTATATATATTTAATATAATACATAAGTTTATCTAATTTAATTTAGATCATAAATAATTTGAGTATACTATTAATAGATTATTATATAATAAATATACTCTTAGTTGCTAGTATGTAGTTTAGTCCATTTATCTCTATGGAGATAACTTAATACTATAAGACATGATTAATTTGGAGAGAATAATAAAATATAATAATTAAATGTAATTAATTATAATTAATAGGCCTTCCAAGCCATCTGAATACTAGTAACTATATAGGATTATATACTATATTATAAGTAATACGCATTATTTTATCAGTAATATTATATATAATAATATAGATAGGCTTATAATATGAAAAAAATAAATATCATAAAAAGTAAATTATAGTATATAGTATATTATATAAATATATCTCTCAATAACATCAACATAATCTCAATATCTAAATAAGTATATAATAATAAGTAATCATATATAATAACTAATATAAGTAAATTAATATTAAATTAAATATATTTAATATAGTAAATATGAATGATAAAATAATTCTTATATCTGCACATATTTTGCGTGGATATTTTAATATTGAGCTCTCCTAAACAACCAATAATAATATGTAATTTATATTTTTGTAAAGATAACTAATATTTAATATAATAAAATCTCAATGATGCTCAGACATATTAAGTGGAAACATCAATGTTAGCTCATATATAATATGTCTGATAAAACAAACAAAATCTTTCGTTTTATCACTGATTATATATATATATATATTCGTTTTATTATATATATATAACATATTTGTACATATCATAATATTAAAATTATATTATGCAGTGGAAATATGTTAAGATGTATATATATAAGAAATCTGATATGCCACATATGCCATCATACCATCACTCAGTTTCTACATGGATAAATACAGATCATCATTTCAGCGCTCTAATAGTCATACGTAAAATAATATTCGATTAATAATAAATGCTTATAGACTAAAGATATATTAAGACGAAATTTATTATCTCCAATAATCCCTATTATTCAGACGAATCCCGAGCTATCCGAATTAATTAACCAAAATACTTGTTAATCCTAAAAGTATGCGTGTGTTGTTCAGTCCTCTTGCCTCCTCAGAACCTCAGCATACACATAATCAATCGTAGTTATTTTTTATGTGTGCGTGTGATTTAATTTATTGTTTTAGTGGTCAAATTGGGGTTTATGACCTGAAAATGTGAAGTTGAATTTATTGTCTTGTTTACCGTAATACTTACTCAGATATAATTGATTATAGCCTATTCTTGATTTATTATATATGTAGAGCTGTATCATTCTTTAAAATTCAGTGATTATTTATATACCAACTCTCTCAAGGCCTATTTACTTTTAATATTTTCATCTATATTGAATTAAATGCCTTAACAATCGTATCTTATCCTAATAAATTCCTTCAGAAATTATAACTATTCTAGTCCATCAAAACCTATAAGTGAAAGGTGCTATATACATATTTATATAATACCTGGATATATCCTCATATATAGAATCGTCTGGAATAAACCCTTTCTCCTCCTACTGAAAACACTAAAAATCTCTTTTAGCTCCAATTAAATGAAATATATAAAATATTTTGACTATAAATATTAAAGCTTACACGGGTTCTACTTTCTTCAGTATTTATTGGACCAAAGGAATTGTACAAACTTTAACTTGGCTTTCTTACCTCTTTATCTTACTTCTTATTATCTATTAAAATAGAATATTGTGTTAACTGCTTCTACATATCTACTTCTATTAATAAAATTATATATACATTATATATATATATTACTACTTAATATTATATATATATAATATATATTAATATATTTATATATATAATATATTATATATATATATATAATATATATATATATTATATATATAATATTTAATATATAAAATATACATCAATAATATATATATATTAATAATAGATATATATTTAATATTAATATAATATATATATATATATTAATATATTATAATATATATATTATAAATAATACTTTATTATATTTCTTGCTAGGTACGTCTGATAGTAAGGATCATTCACAAAAATAAGTGTACGTACGAAATAACGTTCATTTATACCCTTGTCAGATAGAGTATAAACCTCTCTATACCTCCATATTAATAATCATATAGCTCTTTGTAAACTCAGTGCCTTAAATCATCAATTCTCTTCGTGTGTTCTTGTCTCTCGCGCGGTTTCTTTACCATGCGCATGATTTATTCATTATTAGAATAATACGGATATACAGATCTTTCTACTAAATATTTCAATAAAGTTACTAATAAAAAAATTCTCTTTATTTGATTTTCCTTTGAGTAATACTCGAAATAAATATAATTTGGTCTCTATATTGAATATATAAATATATATATTAACATTAATATATATTATAATATATAAAGATTATGTAAAATATATAATAAAAAATGTTTTGAGAAAATTTTATATATTACTCAGCCGTGATTAATAATTAATAGTACTTATTTTAAATAATCTCAGGTTATGTAAATGGATGGATGAGAGTTCTAAGCTTATCTCCAGAATATAATTCACGGTATAGTAAACAATATGATTTTAAAAATAGGTTTACATATTATTTTATTATTATTTTTATACATAAGTTTTATTCTTTATTAAAACCATACCGTATATATATTCTAATAATAATAAATATACTCGTTATTATTTTTAAAAATATAAAAATTTAATAAACATTATCTATTGTTAAAGAGAGTATATGCATCCCATGTAATGCTCATATCTGATAAAAAAATTTAATAATATTTTAAATTTTTAATATATAGATGTTTAGGAAAGGTTTTAGGAAACCGTGGTATGAGATAGAAATAAAAACGAATATTACAGTTACACATCAATCAATCTTTACAATTAAATAAAGACTTGGCAAAATAACAATAACACATTACCGTATGGTGATATTTTTTTATTAAAAGGGACTATATATATATATATATAATATAGTTATAAGTATTATATATTAGTTATAATTGATATAATATATTATATATTGTGTATATATCGAAACTAGTTGTTATAGATATAGTACAATATATAATTAAAATATATAGGATAGTGCATATTTATTCCCTTAAGCAAACAACATCAGTTACTATATATATACTAATAATAAGTAATATAGTTTTTTTGAGTTTATCTCTTATGCTAATATTAAAATATTTTATCTATTATCTTCTACCCTATACTACGTTTACTGGTATAGTTTTAGAATTAGTTATTAAGGTATATAATGGAATATATAGTATGTTATTATATATATTAGTAAGTATTTAATCTTACTATCTGTATATACTATAGTTATTCACTACTAATCAATCATAACATGACTATAAGCTATAATAAGTGTTAACTAGCAGTTGATGGTAGTTCTTTGATAGCTCCTCGTATTAGGCTTCGTTTATACGATGAGGGGCCTAAGTATCTACAGGTTCTCACTTCACTAACAGGAATCTATATGGTAACGCTTTGATTTGTTACTTCGAGGCTAATGAACAATTCAACACAACTAGTTATAACCCTTTTATAGTTTTTTTCTCAATGATAAGGTGTTTTAAAACTTCTTTAGTTTTTATTTTCGAATGCTATATAAAAATTATATCTATTATGTTTACTAGCTTCGCTGACTTAAAGTTACGCGTAATAATATTTTTTGCAATTTTTTATTCCACAATTAATTTGAGGAAACTCGTCAGAAAGATATGAAGCTTGCTGACCTGCAACTAAATTCAAAAAAAACAATTTTTTTCAGCGCGAGAGAGAGAGAGAGAGAGAGAGAGAGAGAGAGAGAGAGAGAGAGAGAGAGAGATGAGAGAGACGAGAGACGAGAGAGAGAGAGAGGAGGAGAGAGAGAGTGGGGAAGGTTAGAATAATCTTTTAGAACAATAACAACGCACTTATAACTATAAACATAAGTTTATAAGAAAAACTTATAAACAATAAAAAAATCTCTTCCTAACATATATTAAAAGTAAAAAATCATATATAGCACAAATTTATGATTAAAAGAATTGTAAAATATAGATATTCCTTAGACACAAGTTGTGACGATATTTTATTTTCTATGATTTCCCATTTTATATAATGTTTTACGCTCAACTAACATATTTGGGCAATTTAACAACGTTTTTAAAAAAAAAATACTTTTAAAATTCATTTTTTACAGCTTGTATAGTATTTAAAATTAAATTAAATGTTTAAATTAAATTCACTATATTAATCTCTGAAAACGCACCCTTCGCACTGGGTTACGTCTAGAAACTAAAGCTTGCTCCTGTTGTTCATCAGATTGAGGAACCATTCGTGAAGTATTAACTGTGTGACTGATGTTCCTGTCTCCACCGACCTGCGTGTTGTTTGTAGTTTCTTCGTCATTATGACATCTTGAAATTGGTATAAGTGTCGACGGAAATAGCCATGTTAAATTGAAGCTGGGAGGCCTGGGATTAACGGTATGACTTGTTCCCGTCTTCACCAGTCTGCATGGCACGTTGGTTGAAGATTTTCGCTAGTGTGACATTTTGAAATTGATATAAGCTTCCACAGAATCAGCTATGTTAAACTGAGGCTGGTATTAACAGGGTGACTGATGGTCAAGTCATCAGTGGTCTGCATGATGCTTGAATTTTCTTCTTTGATGTGGTCTTCTGCTAGAAACTGCTGCGGTTTGTTGTCTGCTTCCTTTCCCAATTAGACCAGGTTTGTTAGAGTAGTAGTTCGTCGGTATCCTCTTTTTGAATCTTCCTTTTTCTGCGATGAACTCTTTCTTGTAGGGTCTTTAAAACTCAGAAGGCATCTTTTGAGAAGGGTGTTCTTGAAGACGATGATTAATTTTTCGTCTGGCCTGCTGCTAAGGGCTGCTAGTGTTGTAAATACATCTTCTTGAGAGGGGTGCTCTTCTTCTTGATTCTTGATCGGCTGTTCGGACTGCTGGGTTCACCAATTCTGTAGTGACAGGAGTGTTGGGAGTTATCTCTTCTTCTTCCTCCTCCTTCACTGGTGGGTCTTGTTGGTGTAGTAGAGGGCTTGTAGTTATGTTTTCTGCTTGTTCTTCCACTGCACAGGTAATAGTTGTTATTTGATAGCTAGTTATAACTAGTTATAACCCTTTTATAGTTATCTCTTTAGTAGTGAGGTGTTAAAGCAGCTTTAGTTTTGGGTTCGAATTTTTTTATTCAAAATCATATTCTATTATAGTCATATTATATCTATAGTCAGCTTCGATGGCTTAAAGTTAACCGTAATAATATTTTTACAATTTTTTATTATACATAAACCTCTCGCTGACCCTGCAACTAAATCAAAATCCAATTTAATCTCTATGAGTATGAGTATGTAGAGAGAGAGATGAGAGAGAGAGAGAGAGAGAGAGAGAGAGTAGAGAGAGAGAGAGAGATGAGAGTTAGAAAATCATCATTTTAGATGCAACAAACAACGAGCTATGTATTACAAATAATTTTTATAAAAAGAAAACATTATAAACAATCATATAACAATAAAAAATAATTTTATTCTAACATAGATTAAAAGTAAAAATCATATATAACTACAAATTTATGACTAAAAGAAATTTTTTTTTTTTTTTTTTTTTTTTGTAGAATATAAATATTCACTGACATAGTTGCCGCTGATATTTTTTTGTTTTCTTGATTTATCATTTTTCATATGTTTACACTTCAATCTAACATATTTGGGCAATTTAAAATCAATTTAAATAAATACTTTTTTAAAAAAATTTCTTTATTTTTAATATCTTATAGGCCTATAATTTTTTATCAATTATTTGGCAATTTTATTATATATATATATATTATTATATATATATATACTATATATATATTATATTATATATATAATATATATTATTATATTATATATAATATTATATATTATTATATAATATATATTATATATTATATATATATATATATTATATATTATATATATATATATATATATAATCTCGAAGGAGTTTTACGAAACCGTTCGCTTTCTGATGTTATTTTATCCCAAGAACGACTTCGCATACCATACACGACCTTTCAATTAAATTGATTATATTTTCAGCACAATATATATATAATATATATATATATATATATATATATATATATATATATCATATATAAATATATATATATTATATATATATATTATTATATAATAATAAAATATATTATTAAAAAATAAAATAAT
>JABUQX010029923.1:20000-22500 GCA_015478945.1 Trachelipus rathkii
TATATATATATATATATATATATATATATATAAAGTGTGTGTGTGTTTATCTGTAAGTGTACGTGAGATAGCTTATTTTCCCGAATATTCATAATTTGTTCACATTATCCGACTCGGGAAACGGAGCTACTACTATTTTTTATTAATAGAAAAGTTTAATTATTCTATTTAAAAATAAATTTCAGATATTGTACATAGAGACTGCGAAGTAGCCATACTTACGCTTATAGAGGATGGATAGACTGAGTGTGTGAGTAATGGAAATATTTTCCAATCTTTCAACCTAAAAGATCTGCGATATATGAAAGGAAAATTCTCCATAGAATTAATATATATAGTTAATTAATCGCATATCAATGCTAGGAAATTATCATTCTCCACCTACATCTAAACTAATTGGGATAATTAGAAGTTCGATTTAATTTTTATTTTTGTTTTATTTTTGCAATTCGGGTAACAACTTTGGAAGGAATGTTTCGGTTATTTATATTATAGATATATATTATAAATCCATATCTAATATTTTATTTATTTATTTATTTATTTATGTTTTAAAAGTGTAAGTATTATATTTTCTAGTATGATGTCTCAGTTAGAAACTTTAATAATATCCTAATATTACATCTGTGAACCTGAGGCAGTGCGTAACCAAAGGATGCCACAGATCGGTTTAAGAACCTTATGGACATGAAAGTTACTTGTAAGAAAAACTGATTTCACGTTTTAGGAGACAATTTGACGCAAATTCTTAATCTTTATCGCTGTAAAAAAGCAATGATTAGACTTCGTTTCATCGAGTTCCTGTTTGATTTCTTTTGTAATGTTTTAATCTATAATTACTTGAACCTGAGAACCTTCTCCCCATATAATTATGGAAGTCCAGCGAATTTTTGGATGTTCTCTCACACTGGTAAGAGTCAATCTTCTCTCTCGAAACTTTATGTTTTTCAAGTGTCAATGAATACATCATACATAAATTTCTTTCTTAATATACGACAGTGGCTTAAATACGCTGGTGAATACATTACATTTCCTTTTTATGCATATATGAAAAATATTCAATTAGCGTCTTGGTGACAATAGAAGAAGGACGTCTGATGTTTTTTAAATAAATTTGTAACCATTTATAAATGTCGTGTTGAATGATTGAACCTTACTTGATTAAAATAGTTCATTTAATCGAAATATATTTTCCCTACAAAAATTGGTTTTCATTAAAGGTTTGATTAAAGGTTGAACTTGTTCATTTCCGTTACTTTCTATAGTATTTATATATATATATATATATATATATTATATATTATATATATATATATATTATATATTATATATATATATATATATATATATATATATATATATATATAATATAATAATAAAGTTCAATTTGTCAAGAAAACTACATCTTTCTTTTAGAGCATTGGGCGAAATCTTATCTACCAGAATATCCGATAAAAACTAATCCACCGAGAAGAAAAAGGTAAGCTTTTAATCCCTTTGACTTCACGGTTAATTATAGCTATAATTGACCGTGAAGTAGAAATAAAAGAGAGAAGAGAATGAAGTCATTTGGGTGGTTCGTGGATAGAATTTCTCTTACGTTTACGTCTCCACTCTTATTTAATACACATGAAATGGGAAACCAAGGTGAAACCATAAATTTATTATATATATATATATATATATATATTATACCCTACATATTTATATATATAAATATATAGTATATAATATATATATATATATATATATAATATATATATATATATAAATATATATATATATATATATATATATATTATTATATATATGATATATATATATAATTTATATATATTTTAGGCAAGGCCCGAAATTATTTCAGCTATCAAAAAATTTTACTGACGATCTCTTAATTTTAATTTTTAATAATAATAAAAATATTAATTAAAGTAAATTAAGAGTTTATATATATTAATAGAAATAAAGAAATATTTGTAGTTCGGGAAGATTTCTTAGATTAAATCTCTGTTGAAAGTTGAAAGCATTATAGGAGAATCTCTAGAGTAGGCAATACTACGAACGCTGAAATAAAGAATGACTTTCTGATTGGACAACGATATGAGGATGCAAAAGCAATGAAGAAGAGTTTTAAAGGTGTTTAAGTTGTCGAAAATATCATGCGGCGTTATATGTTCATTGCTATTCACATCCATGTGAAGTACAACACCTTAGAAAATTTATGGCACAACGAATGCAACTAGGTAGTATTTTAGATTGCCAATGTGGACTACTATTTTAATAAGAAAAACTTGGAAAGATATTCCCAGACACAAAATGGACAAAGCTGACACGAATGGTTGAAACAAAGTAGGTAGAAAGTTACGATGGATTGTTACGATCTAAAGAAATTTTTAAAGCATTCGTTGAAACTTTAGAGGAGCTTGAATGGATCAAGATGATAAACCTTCTTCAAAAAACTCGGATCTTTTGAAGTCTACAATTTAAAAGCAAATTGGTT
>JABUQX010029923.1:27500-30000 GCA_015478945.1 Trachelipus rathkii
ACACAATCTTTTATCTCTCATATGGAACATTACACCCGTTCGGTATGACAATTTGCAGGAAAATTTAAAAACTTCTCTCCTAATGCTGTATTAAATCATCCAAAATGGTATAAAATGATATCGAATATAAGTCTGTGGTCGAATAGAAACTGTTGGATCTGTATTTTTTTTGGTATATGTTAATTCTTGTTAACACAATTTCAATATTCCGCGTGTAAGATTCAACAATGCGCTTCACCTTCTTGCAAAAATTCAATCCGAAATTCAATGTGTATTTTTCTCTATGTTTCCAACGTTTAGTTTTACTAATCGGACTTACAAGTTTGTTCTCTGACAGTGTGACGATTAAACTAATTAATTTAACTTCCTGCACTTTTATATATTAAACTGGATATCGATGCTGTAAAAATTTTTAGTGTCTAGAAAATTTCGGGGGGGGCCCATGGCCCCCCTCGGCCCCCCCCTAAATCGCCACTGTATATATAATATTACACTGTGTGTGATTTGATTGATTTTATTTCGGGGATTTTTATCCATAATTTTCTTTGCTTAAAAGTTAGTAATGAATTTAGTTACTCGATTTAGAATGTAAATTTTTATTTGAAATTTTATATTAAATTTAATCTCGTTGGAGAAAAAATAATGAAAACTTGTCAATTTGTCAAATTTCACCACAAAACACGGTTTAGAAAGGCCTTCTTCATTTTACGATAAAAAATCAAAACTGAAATTATCTGCAATGGTTTTACCGAAGACCCACACAATAAAAAGATAGGGTTCACTAGGGCTTCTGGTCCATCTTTTGGGCCCATGAAAATCTCCATCTGTAAAGTAATCCTCAATTTTTTTAATAATTTTTATACTATTTTGAGAGCTGTTACTTATTTGGATGCATTCATTACAAATGTCGAAGTTAAATATTGAGAATTTGAATTCCAACATGAAGAAAAACCATAATCTCCACGATTAAAAATTTAAAACATTTTAATTATATTATTTTTTTATTATTATTTTAACTTCTCTATTCATTATTTTGGTCATTCCGAACCTCTCCTAGAGTTTTATTATTATTATTATTACTATTATTATTATTATTATTATTATTATTATTATTATTATTATTATTATATTATTTTTATTATTATAATTATTATTATTATTATTATTATTATTATTATTATTATTACTATTATTGTTTTTTTATTACAATTATTGTTATTATTATTATTAAAAATTATTATTATTATTATTATTATTATTATTATTATTATTATTATTATTATTATTATTATTATTATTATTATTATTATTATTATTATTATTATTATTATTACTTGTGCAAGTGAATGGGAGGGAGGTCAGGAGCGTTATATTGGTGGTTCGAAGGGTCTTTGAAAATGATATATTTACAAAAAAAGTAAATTTTTAACGTGTCTCATTTTTCCATGTACAAGATTTTTGGTAATTACCCTCCATTTAAATAATAATTTAATTTCTGCTTTAAACAACGCCCACAATAAATCCAACATCACCAATCTCTATCATTTATTTATTTATTTATTTTTACGTTTCTGGATTATTTTCGGTCCATTTGTGAAGTGTATTAAAAGTTTTCCTAACATTTAATAAAGATTTCGCTTCTTCACAAAGGAAATGGAAAAAGGAAATAAAATTGATTTCACGTCCGTCGTCTTGGCCATTTTTGAGGCTTTCAAATGGGATCGCCAATTCATGACCTTTTTCCACTTCTCAAAACAGAAACTTTATTTTATTAAATTGTAAAATATGCTCTCAAATTTTGTGAAGTTCTATGCACGAAGATCACTCGTTAATATCTGTGTGTTGTGTGTGTGTGTGTGTGTTGTGTGTTGTGTGTGTGGTGTGTGTGTGTGTGTGTGTAGGTGTTGTGTGTGTGTTTGTGTGACTGTGTGTGTATAAGATTAAAACAATTGTAGGAATGATGTGGATGTAAAATGAGGGAATAAAAGTAAAAATAAACTACTATGATCCTTTTGCCAAGAAATCTTTGGATTTATTTTAGAAAAAAAAAGAAAATATTTGCTAAATAATTTTCGATATAAAGACTGATGGCTAAATTATTTACTTATGATTTATTGGATACAATTGGTTACTTATTTTTCCCTCCTCAACTGAATACGGGTGTGATCGATGCCCTTATTCCAAGTCTAGGTAGGATATTGTTTGTTCTGTACACATACACACACAAACACACACACAGACACACACACACACACACACACACACAACATATATATATATCCAATATCCTATAATATTTTTATAAATCTTTGCCATATATATAATATATATATATATATATATAATATAATATATATATATATATATATAATATATATATTATATATATAAGTAATATCAGGTGGAATTTTGAGTTTAAGTATTTTAATGAATTTTTTTAATGAGCTTTCATCGACGTACGGATCAAAAGAGTTTTTATTTAGTAGTTAAAATGTAATAA
>JABUQX010029923.1:35000-36984 GCA_015478945.1 Trachelipus rathkii
AATTTTATTTAGTAAATTAAATATGATATAATATGTTATAATATATAAAATAAATAATAAAATAATATAATAATAATAATAAATAATAATAATAATAATAATAATAATAATAATAATAATAATAATAATATATTAATAATGCTCTTCACAGTTTTATTTAAATTTTTATTTCGTCAGTTAAGATTGATAACTAAAATTTCTCTCTTCATCTCTCTCCTCTCCCTCTCTCTCTCTTCTCTCTCTCATCTTCTCTCCGTTCCTCTCTCTCTCTCTCTCTCTTTGTTTTAATTCTTTACTTTTTTATTTTATATATTATAGACAACATTTATATTTATCGACAACATTTTCCAAATCGTAATGATCATGTCGATTGAACATTAATTTTTTTAATATAATAATATATATATATATATATATATTATATTATATAATATATAATTATATATATTAATATAATATATATATATATATATATATGCAGGGGGGGGCGTCTAAATTAGGAGGCGTTTTTTTACATTTTAAAAATATTTAACTTCAATATTTAGGGGCTCGAGCCGACGGGACAGAGGGGGGGACGAAGCCCCCCGTCGCCCCGGGAGGCCGACGACCCGACTTTTGATATCTTTGGCGGTCTACCCTCTGATTCCTTTAGTTTAAATAATAAAGTAAATGATATCTGGCTAATCAATAATGAAGAAATTTAATATTGTCCACATGGTTCGACACGTTCAAAAATGCAGACGGAATGGGTCGACACACATTTTTTAAAAAAATGTCCATATGGTTGACAGGATTTTGTGTCGACAGGAAAATAGTCTACAAATATTTTCACATATTTCGACTATTTGACCTGTAGACCATTATTCCTGTCGACAATTGTTGCCTAGCTTCAAAATAATTTTGAAAATGAAAAAAAAATCTCATTTAAGCAAAGTCAAATCCATCTCTAAATAGAGTATTAAGTAAGAGTAAACTAAAACTATAAGATCGTAAAAATAGAGAATAATATATATATATATATATATATATATATATATATATATATATATATATATATATATATATAAATAAATATATATATATTTTTTTGAGATAACAATATTTATATATAAATAATATAGATATATAATATATATAATATATATATATATATAAATAGAAAATAATAATATATATTATATATATATATATATATATATAAATAAATAAATATAAATTTAACTTTTGGTGAAGCACTAATTTTCGGAAAGTTGTCTTTTTAAGTTTAATATATTTTTTACCTTCTCCCTCCGAGTTTTCTTTTATTTGAAAAAATCCCTTGCATTTTAACTTGGCGGGATAAAGATTTACATGATCCTATTTGTGTGTGTGTGTGTGTGTTGCCCTAGTTGAAACAAACCACCGGTCCTGATTTTCATGAAACTTATATGAAATATATGAAAAGAACGGTAATGAAGAAAAGACGTTAAAAAAACGAGAAATGATCCTGTAAAAAGTTGTGAGATTTCCAAAACTCGTATTTATAACCTTTGTCAACGGATGACCTTATCAATAATACCGACCACCAAATTTTCGTGAAACTTATATGAACTGAGGTGAAAGGAAGGAAGGAAGGAAATAAGGAAGGAAAAAAAAACTTGAGAAATGACCTTGGGAAAGTTATGAAGTGTCCTAATTTGATATTTACATGTAAATTTAAATCATACTGCCAGATGGTTCTTTCTTATTATTTTTTTATTGGCTTATGTTGTTGAAGAAATATTTTATTATTTCGCTACCACTCACGGTTTAGTGAGTACGGAAGAACGGAAGAGGAGCCTCCATAGAAAGACGTTCGTGTGACATGCATTTAAGACATTTCTCCACCTTTCTATTAACATTTTTGTTTACAATATGTTTTAATCATTTTCTGTAAGTTTCATGAAAATAGGAACCAGAGGTTTATTTTGAAAAGGTTAAATATATATATATATATATATAATAC
>JABUQX010029924.1:0-2500 GCA_015478945.1 Trachelipus rathkii
ATTGAGTCTGTAAAGGAATGCCTGGAGGAGAGAAATGGGAGTTTGGCGAGAAGAAAGTTGCATAGTAGGAGTGAATGGCTGGGTTTTGTGAGGGGGTATGGTTGTGGCCCACCTGGGCCAAGGGATGTACCCCACATTGACGAGATGCCATAGTGAAGGTCCATCGCGGTCCCCTGAAGCTCTAGGGTGGATTATTAGCTTTAAAAATTTAGTTGAAAAGTTCGCCGAATACCGAATGTGGGTAGCAGTCTTAAAACAATGCTACAATACCTATTTTCTCATTAATAGGCGCTAGTAAGTGGTAAGGCTGGGCTTTCTTGACTTGCGTCATATTCTTTTACTACTTTTCTGCTTCCGGTGCATGTCACGCACCTTACCTCCATTTTTGGGGAAAGAAGGTGGATGATGAAGATTATAAATACGTATATAGAGTACATTACCTCCAAATCCAGATTCATCCAACAATTTTCTCTTAAGACTATTCTTTTCTTCTTTTTCCTCTTATTCAAGCCTCCGGGAAGTGGGAGCTGAGGTCCAGGTGTTGGAGTGGGCCAATTGCTAACGTAAAGAATTAGAATAGTAAAAAAAATTTTTTTTATAAAAAAAAAAAAAAAAAATCATAAAAAAAAAATTTTTATACATAATCTTCATAAGTTAAAAAATATGTGAAAAATATCATATATATTATCCTGACCAAATATATTTTTAAAAGAATAAGGGGGCGGGGGGGGGAGGTTAAAATTAAATACTTTTCGCTCATTTACTACAATAATGACACAACTAAAAATATTGGGGTTTTTCAGGAAAGGCATTTGAAGTTTCAAGCTATAATATCATGGCACACAATCTGTAGAGCGACAGAATCACAAGATAGGGAGGTACGGGTTCGATCTCCCCTCCTAAAATAGGGCAATGCCTTGAAGTTTGAACTTAAAAAAAAAAAAAAAAAACAATACAGGGCAGCCATAGCGACACTAACGCCCTCTTGTGGGGTATATTTGAAAGTTGGAAGTTGGGATATGTCACTCTTGCAGTTAAAAAAGTAATAATAATTATAATAAAAATAATAATAATAAAAATAATAATAATAATAATAATAATAATAATAATAATAATGATAATAATCTTCCTCAGATTGTTGTGAGATGCGCAGCATACACTGGAAACAGAAAATTGATAGAACATGACGCGAAACTTGAGTGAGAGCTCGTTGCAGGCAAAAAAAAAAAAATCCACTCTATGGCTTCAAAAGACTGCGACGAACACTCACTGTGGTATCTCTTCAGTGTAAGGTTCGTCCCTTGGGCAAGACCTATAACCATACCCCCTCACAAAACCCCGCCATTCACTCCTATTATGTACCTTTCTTCAGGCCTCTACCAAACTCACATTCATTTCCATCAGACATTCCTTTACTGACTGAATACTGAATCCACTTTTCGATTCACAGCAAACTCACCACTATACACATGGTTAACCAACCGACTATCATACATCCATTCCTTATGACTAAACCATATTAATACACACGTTTATTCTCTCATTTACGCTCTTCTTCACACCACACAACTTGCTAACGTGGATGGTCTAGTGGTTAGAGCTCCCGGTCACTGTTAACTCAGCGACGCGGAGTCCAGGTTCGAATCCCACTGATGGAGAGTAAAATCTCCTTTGACTCATTCAGTTCAAATTTTATCATTTATCCTCATTTTATCAATTCTTCTCACACCAAACACGCCCCTAAGATTGTCCATCTGAATAGATTGCATCTTAGATCTATACCTCTTATTCTACACCATAGTTTCACTACCATAAATTAACACCGGTAACAACATATCCTCATGTAAAACCATAGCGCGCTCAAGATGTAGTCCCTTTGTATTCATCAAGGATTTAATTGCACCAGAAACCTTCCACCACTCAAAACTTTTCTACTACACTCTGCATCATCCATTCCCTTTTCATCCAGCATATAGCCTAAATATTTAAACTCAAATACTTGTTAGCTCACCATCCAACATGCTTTCACACCGCGGACCCTCCTCGCTCACTACAATCACCTTACTCCTATCTACATTTACTTTCAAACCTACTCCACACAAAATACAACAATAATAATAATAAAAATAATAATAATAATAATAATAATAATAATAATAATAATAATAATGCAAAATACAAACTTATCTAAACAGTAAATTACCTGAAATAAGGAAGTTGCAAAACTTTTGTACAATTTAACCTCTGGAGGGGATTAAGAGCGAGAAGGGCAGTCAATATTTCAATTAGATCTTCACCCGCTGCCGGAAATAGATCGCTTAAGGATGACCCTTCGAAATGTTTAAAAGTGATGAAGTCTGGAAGTTTACACATATCCTATTACATAATTCAAAAACACCATTTCAATTAGTTAATACTATAAGGATATTATTTATGAATATTCACAAATATGATCCTATTTAAGGGTCCTACTATTCTTTTAAAGGTGAATAGTCAAAAC
>JABUQX010029924.1:5000-30000 GCA_015478945.1 Trachelipus rathkii
CTAGGGCTGCCATTGCCGCCCAGGGCCCAATAAAGAGATGCCACCATATATATATATATATAGAAGAAGAAGAAGGAGCAGTATATATATATATATATATATATATATATATATATATATATATATATATATATAGCATATAAGTATATATATTTATATATGTTATGCAGTTTTGTATATATATATATATATATATATATATATATATATATATATATATATATATATATATATATATATATTATGCACTGTAAACTGATTACAATCAATGTGTATTTTACATCAGAAATGACTATAAAAAGTGGGAGCAGGTGTGAATACCGACAACAACTCACTGAATGCACAATTCTCGAAATATAATATATATATATCTATATAAATATATAGTTATATATATATATATATATATATATATATATATATATATATATATATAGTAGTATATATATATATATATATATATATATATATATATATATATATATATATATATATATATATATATATAGTTCGTACATACACTCTTTTTACCATTTCATATACTTTTATTTTGCAAAAAAAAAACTATTTTTTTAAACAAAATGTTTTTTTTTGTTTTTTTTTTAAATTACCTCTTTTTATGTATATTAAAGATGTTTTAAATTATACAGTATTACCAATACCCCTTCTAGGCCTAAATATTGACTATTAATACGGATTTTATATAAAAAAATTGGTATAACTGTTTGGGCTTCCAGAAGAGCATATATATATATATATATATATATATATATATATATATATATATATATATATATATATATATATATATATATATATATGATCAAAAAAAGGATGGTATAAAAGGTGGTTGTGA
Source organism: Trachelipus rathkii (assembly GCA_015478945.1). Lineage (NCBI taxonomy): Eukaryota > Metazoa > Arthropoda > Malacostraca > Isopoda > Trachelipodidae > Trachelipus > Trachelipus rathkii. The sequence goes on from JABUQX010029924.1 coordinate 5,857, forward strand.
GGAGAGAGGTATGTGTGTAAGTAATACTTTCTTTAAACACAAGAGTATCCATAAGTATACTAGAGTTGGTGTAGGTAGAGATAGATGGTATCGAAGTGAAAAGTATGATTGATTTTGTGTTGGTTGGTGAAGAAGGAGTTGTTGAAGTATATGTTGGATGTTAAATCAGTGAGGTGTTTAGAAATGGGATTATCGGATCATTATGTTGTTCTATGTAAAATTAAGTTAGTGGGGACTTGGATGGAGAGGAAGGTGATACGGAAGGAAGAGGGTAAAATTAAGAGTGAGAAGTTTAGTGAACAAGGTAATAAGGATAAGTATGTAAGAACGCTCGCAAGTAAATCAGTTGAATGTGAACAAGTTGAAACTGAATAAATCTGGAAGCAATTGTTAGCAGTGCAAAAGAAGTATGTGGGTGTGCTAAAGTAGGAAGTAAGAATGCGAACAGTGAGTGGTGGAATGAAGAGGTGATGCAAGCGGTTAAAAGTAAAAAAAAAGCGTGGTTGATTGTACTAAAAGCAAATGATGAAGTTTCAAAAGAAAGATGCTTGGAATTATATAAGGAGGAAAAAAGAAATGCTAAAAGATGCGTACGTAAGAGAAAAGAAGAGGTAAATGAACAGTTTGGAAGGAGGATGAATGGGGACATACAAGGGAATAGGAAGCTCTTCTGGAAGGAAGCGCGAAAGGTTAAGAATTAGAATAAGGGGAACCTGCTCAGAATAATGAATAGGGATGGTGTTTTTGTAACTGATGAAATGGATGTGAGGGAGTGTGGAAAGAACACTTCGAAAATCTGTATAATATTGGCAGTAATGAAGAGGTGATAGTGACTGTGTGTGGGTTTGATGGTGCAAGAAGGAATAGGTATTTTGGGGATGAGGTTATTAGCAAAGAAGAGGTGGAAATGGGTAGAGTGAGAAAGTTGAAGAATGGTAAATCTGCAGGTATAGATGAAATTACTGGTGAAATGATCAAGAACGGAGGCAAGTTTCTGATTGATTGGATCTTGAAGTTGTGTAATAAAGCGTTTATGGAGGGTATAGTTCCGAGGGATTGAAGGAGAGCAGTAATAGTACCCTTATATAAGGGTAAAGGAGATAAAGGGAACTGTAGAAATTATAGGGGAATTAGTTTATTGAGTGTTATAGGGAAGAAATATGTTGGTATTTTGGTCGAAAGAGTGCGCTGAGTGACTGAAGGACTGATTGGTGAAGAACAAGGTGCGTTTAGTAGTAGAGGATGTGTGGATCAGATCTTTACATTGAAGCAAATGATAGAGAAAATGAGGGAGAAGAAGAATAAATTGTATTTAAGTTTTATGGATTTGCAACAGGGGTATTGATAGGGTTAATAGGGAAGCTCTATGGCAGGTGTTAGTGATATATAGTGTTGGTGGTAGGCTTCTGAATGGAATCAAAAGAATGTATGACGATAGTGAGGCGTGTGTAAGAATAAATGGTGCCAAAGGGGATTTATTTAGTATTAATAGCGGAGTGAGGCAGGGTTATGTTATGTCTCCTTGGTTATTCAATTTGTATATGGATGGGGTTATGAAAGAATTGAAGGTGGGCGTGACAGGAAATGGTGTTAGAATGATGGAGAATGGAGATGAGTGGAGGGTGCCCTACCTATTATATGCGGATGATTTGGTTTTGTGTGGCGAATCTGAAGAGTTTGAGAGGATTGGTAGAGAGATTTGGCAGGGTGTGTAAAAGGGGTTTGAAAGTAAACGTAGATAAGAGTAAGGTTATGGTTGTGAGTGAGGACAGTCAGTGTGAAGTTATGTTAGATGGTGAGCAGCTGGAACAAGTGTCTGAGTTTAAATATTTAAGGTATATGTTGGATGCCAGGAAGGTGGCTGGTGCAATAAAATCGTTGGTGAATGTATAGGGACTAAGTCTTTAGAGTGCTAGGGTCTTACATGACGCTATGTTGTTACCTGTGTTATTGTATAGTAGTGAGACTATGGTCTGGAATAAGAAGTATAGATCTAAAAGTTCAATGTGTTCAGATGGACAATCTTAGGGGCATGCTAGGTGTGAGAAGAATTGATAAAATGAGGAATGAACATATTAGAGAGTTGTGTGGTGTGAAGAAAGGGTAAACCGGAGTAATAAATGAAAATATAAGTTGCGATGGTTTGGTCAATTTGGAAAGGATGATTGATAGTCGATTTAAGCGGATGTATAGTGGCGAGTGTGTTGGAAACCGACCGGCTGGGAGATCGAAGAAAAAGTGGATTGAGTCAGTAAACAAATGTCTGAAGGACAGAAATGTGAGTTTGGCAGAGGCGAGAATAAAGGTGCATAATAGGAGTGAATGGCGGGGTTTTGTGAGGGGGTATGGTTGTGGCCCACCTGGGCCAAGGGATGAACACTTACACTGACGATTTACCATAGTGAGGGTCCGTCGCAGTCCCGTGAAGCTATAGGGTGGATTGGATTTTCTGACTGCGACGAGTCCTTACTAAGTAATGGTACAGAGGGGGAGGGGTAAGGCTGGACTTTCTTTTCGACTTTTGTCATATTCTTCTACTGCTTTTCTTTTCCGATGCTTCTTACACACCTTACCACCAGTCTTGGGGAGAAAAAGGTAGATGAAGAATTTATATATATATATATATATATATATATATATATATATATATATATATATATATATATATATATATATATATATATATATATATATATATATATATATATATATAAAAGTATATAAATATTATATATATATATATATATATATATATATATATATATATATATCTCACAATATATATCTTATAGAGAAAAAAAAAGATATATATATATATATATATATATATATATATATATATATATATATATATATATATATATATATATATAATAATAATAATAATAATAATAATAATAAAAATAATAATAATAATAATCAGATCATGTGAAATGTAATAATTATATGCCCTAGACCACAAATAAAACTTTACTAAGTAATAAAATCTACTTTATATATTGCATACCTCTTTTAACATATTGTATTTACTGTATTTTAATGCTAAATACCCTAAAAAGACTTGATATATATGAAAAAGTAATTTAAAAAAAAAAAAAAAAAAAAATATTGTTAGGTTTTGACTTTAAAAAAAAAACGATGTAAAAAAAACGGTTTTTTTTTAATCCCAACCCTATATATATATATATATATCCTTACCATCTTCTTTGACTCCTGTTGGTAGTAAGATGCACAACATACACCGGAAAGAATAGTTAAATAGAAAAACATGACGTAAGTTGAAAAGAAAGCCCCCCCCCCCAATACCCTCCCCTTATACCCTTAAATGTGAGCCTGTTCCAGCAAAAAATCCAACCAAGGGTTTCACAGCACCGTGACAGACCTCCACTGTGGTATCTCGTCAATATACGGGTTCATCCCCTGGGCCAGGCCCATAACCTTACCCCCTCACAAAAACCCACCATTCACTCCTATTTCTGGCCTCTTACTAAAAACATCTTTAATAACTTCTGTAAATCTACTTTTCCTCCTCTTATTCATTCTGACGGTTCTGTTACTAACACTCCTTCTGAAAAAGCTAATCTCTTTGGCCTTCTTTTTCCATCTTATTCCACCCTGGACGATTCCGGCCTCCTACTCCTCCTCCTCTCAGATGTCCCATGTCTCTATCATTGGAATTTCCTATGACATTCCAATGTCCAATGGTTCGCTTTTCTCTTTTGCATTCATATACACACTCCCCTTCCAGACAACACTTTACAGACTTTACCTTATATCCCTGTTTGTGAGGGAAAAAATTGTTCACTGAGTATGTTCTGCCTGTGGTGGAAGGCGACTAAAGGGAAAGTGGTAGTTGGGTTATCTGTCCACTACAACTTATCTCTTGCAGGCCTCGGACATGGTCGTGATCGCCGTAAGCGCCCATGCATATTTTCGGGAAATTATATGAATCGTTTGTTTACATGGAATGTCGGAGGAATAAATGTCGAGGAGAAAAAGAGAGAGGTGATAGATGTATTTAGAAGGGGTAAATTTGATTTGCTCGCTGTGACTGAAACAAAGATGAAGGGAAACGGTGAAGATTAGTGGTGTGGTGTGAAATGTGTTTTTGCTGGAGTAGAGAGGAATGAGAGGGAGAGAGAAGAAGTTGCGATTCTGATTGCGATGTGGCACAGAGCTATGATGGATTGTGTTTGTGAGAGTACTAGAATTTTAATGGTTAAAATTAAGTTTGAAAAGGTCAAGGTATGTGTGGTTGCAACATATGATCCATCTGAGGGTGATGTTGAGGGGAGTGAGACTTTCTGGGATAATCTGAATGATGTTTTGGATGGGGCGAGTAGAGGTTCAGATTGATTGTGTTGGATGATCTAAATGGTTGGATAGGTGATCAGAAAAGGGGTGGTATAACAGGTATATTTGGGGTGATAGGAGAAAATGAGAATGGTAGGGGGGGTGATTGATTTCTGTGAGGAAAGAGGTATATGTGAAGTAATACGTTCTTCAAATACAAGAGAATTCATAAGTATACTAGAGTTTGTGTAAGTAGAGATGGTATCGAAGTGAAAAGCATGATTGATTTTGTGTTGGTTAAGATGAAGAAGTATGTGATGGATATTAAATCAGTGAGGGGGTTGAGAATGGAATTATTGGATCATTATGTTGTTTTACGCAAGATTAAGATTAAGTTAGTGGCGGCTTGGATGGAGAGGAAAGAGGTAAGGAAGGAAGTGGATAAGAATTAAGAGTGAGAAGTTAAGTGAACAAGATAATAAAGAAAAGTATTTAAGAGCGCTTGCAAATAAATCAGTCGAATGTGAACGAGCTAAAACTGAACAAATCTGGACACAAATGAAGGAAGCCCTTGTTAGTAGTGCAAGAGAAGTATGTGGATGTGCTAAAGTAAGAAGTAAGAATCTCAACAATGAATGGTGAAATGAAGAGGTGATGCAAGCGGTTAAAAATAAAAAAGATTCGTGGTTGAATGTGCTAAGAGCAAATGATGAGGTCTCAAAAGAAAGATGTTTGGAATGGTTAAGGAGAAAAAAAGGAAGACTAAAAGTTGCATACCAAGGAGGAAATATGAGGTAAAGGAATAGTTTGGAAGAATATGAATTGAGACTACAAGGGAATAGGAAGCTTTACTGGAAGGAAGCGCGAAAGGTTAAGAATGAGAGTAAGGGGAATCTGCATATAATAATGAATAGGGATGGTGTTTTCGACACTAATGAAATGGATGTGAGAAGAGTGTGGAGGGAACACTTCGAAAATCTGCATAACATTGACAGTAATGAAGAGGTGATAGTGAATGTGTGTTGGTTTGATGGTGCAAGAAGTAATATGTATTTTGGGGATGAGGTAATTAGTAAGGAGGAGGTAATGGGTAGGGTGAGAAAGTTGAAGAATGGTAAATCTGCAGGCATAGATGAAATTACTGGTGAAATGAATAAGAATGGAGAATAGATGGTGATTGAATGGATTTGGAAGTTGTGTGACAAAGCGCTTATGGAGAATATAGTTCCGAAAGATTGGAGGAGAGCAGTAATGGTACTCTTATATAAATAAGGGTAAGAGGATAAGGGGAACTGTAGGAACTATAAGAGAATTAGTTTATCGAGTGCTGTAGGCAAGATATATATGCCGGGATTTTGGTTGAAACATGGTGCATTTAGAAGTGGTAGAGGATTTGCGGATCAAATTTTTACGTTGAACCAAATGATTGAGAAAATGAGAGAAGAATAAATTGTATTTATATTTAACGGACTTGCAATAGCTGTACGACAGGAATAATAGGGAAGCTCTGTGGCAGGTGTTAGTGATAGATGAAGCTGGTGGTAGGCTTCTGAGTGGAACTAAAAGTACGTATGACGATAGTGAACTGTGTGCAAGAATAAATAGGAGTCGAAAGTGATTGATTTAATATTAATAGAGCAGTGAGGCTGGGATGGGTCATGTCTCCTCGATTATTTAATTTGTATATGGATGGAGTTATAAAAGAATTAGAGATGGGGATGGCAGGGGAAGGTGTTAGAATGATGGAGAATGGAAGAGAGTGGAGGGTGGCCTGCTTATTGTATGCGGATGATTTGATTTTGTGTGGTGAATCTGAAGAGAGTTTAAGAGGATTAGAAGAGGGGTTTGGCAGGGTATGTAAAAGGAGGGGTTTGAAAGTAAATGCAGATAAGAATATGGATATGGTGGTGAGTGAGAACCCGCAGTGTGAAGTTATGTTAGATGGTGAGCAACTGGAACAAGTATTCGAGTTTAAATATTTCGGACATCCGATGGATGAACAGGAAACGGATGGTGTAAAGTGTAATAGGAAAGTTGTGAACGGTAGGAAGGTGGCTGGTGCAATTAAATCCTTGGTGGATGTGAAGGGACAAAGTCTCGAGTGAGCTAGGGTTTTGCATGAGGGTATGTTGTTACCCATCTTAATGTAAAGTAGTGAAACTATGGTCTGGAATAAGAGGCATAGATCTAAGGTACAAAGTGTTCAGATGGACAATCTTAGGGGCGTGTTAGGTGTGAGAAGAATTTATAAAATGAGGAATGAACGCATTAGGAAGTTGTGTGGTGTGAAGAAAGGGGTTAATAAGAGAATAAATGAGAGTACATTGAGATGGCTTGGTCATATGGAAAAAATGAATGATAGTCGGTGGGTTTTTTGTATAGTGGTGACTGTGCTGGGAATCGACCAGCTGGGAGACCGAAAAAAAAAGTGGATTGAATGATTGAATCAGTAAAGGAATGCCTGAAGGAGAAGAATGTGAGTTTGGCAGAGGCGAGAAGAAAGGTGCATAACAGGAGTGAAAAGTGGGGTTTTGACTTTTGAGGGGGGTATGGTTGTGGGCTATGTCCAGGGGGATGAACCCCACATTGCCGATATACTACAGTGAGGGTTCGCGTGGTCTCGTGAAATCTCTAGGGTGGATTTTTCAGACTGCGACGAGTTCTCACTTAAGTGTATAAAGGGGACGGTAAAGCTGGGCTTTCTTTTCGGCTTGCGTCATGTTTTTCTACTACTTTTCTGTTCCGGTGTACGCTACACACCTCACCCCCAATCTGGGGATAGGAGGTATAATAATAAATAATAATAATAATAATAATAATAATAATAATAATAATAATAATAATAATAATAATAATAATAATAATAATAATAATAATAATAATAATTCAATAATTAAAAATAATTAATAATTAATAATAATAATAATTAATAATATAAAAATAAAAAATATAATTTATATATATATACAAAAACTTGTTTCATATCTTTATATATTGCTATAATAAACATATATATATATATATATTAATATAATTATATATATATAAATATATATATACCCTATATTATATATATATAATTATATATAATATATATATATATATTATATATATATATATATATATATAATATATATATTATATACTATATATATATATATATATATATTATATTAATATTAATATTTTATATATATATATATTTATATTGGTTGCGTAGGATAGGTGAAGTTAAGTCAGATTATATAACTTATTGAATTTGCACATCAGAGAATTGTGCATTCTATGAATCGCTTATATTTGTAAATTGCTAGCGAATTGCCGCTCGTAAATTATCATCAGTATTCATTGCTAGGGTCATAAAAAGTACTTACAGGCCAATCATCATCTGAAGGCGTTCCTAAAGCGGTAAATATCCTCGTCAATTGATCCAAATCTGAATCGCCAGGGAAGTAAGGACAACGAACTAACATTTCTGCAAGAATACATCCGATTGCCCACATATCTACACCAGTGCCGTAAGCTCTAGCTCCAAACAACAGTTCTGGCGCCCTGTTGTAATAATAATAATAATAATAATAATAATAATAATAATAATAATAATAATAAATAATAATAATAATAATAAATTTTATTTTTCTCGATATAAATAAATGTAATTTTTTAATCCAAAAATAAACTCCTCCTCCTGTTCAGAATATTCTCAACATTTCGTACACGGAATGCTTTCCAACACTTTTTGGTAAATTGACGCATCAAAGGTCGATTCGTCTTAGAAAATTCGGAGAATAACGAATATGTGTGTGTGTGTGGCCGCCTTAAAATTTAAGGTCATTATAAAGTCAGACTTGCAGAAAAAGTGTTAGAAAGATCCATTCCACAATATCTTTAACATCCTATAGAATGATTCACAAAGGTATTCATTTACAACCGAGCTGAATAATACTACCTTTACTGATGGTCGAACATGTATCCTCAAAAAGATGGTCTAGTATATTATATCATTGATACAATGCCAGAACCACGAATGAGCAAACTTGTAGCTTTCAAGGGAAAATGGTTAAAATATTAGCATGTGAATATAAATCCTCGACTTTCGCCAAACAACGAATTAGCCGTGGCTGGGTTATAACTTTCCAAACATATTCACGTGCTTTCGACACTAATAAACTTTGAAAGTCAATTCTGTTGGCATTGCGCATTAAGTGAAAACCAGCAAACTTACACAATCAAAATTTGTATGTATTTTATAAAATATATTAAAATATGATAATTACTAAAATATTCACCTGTACCATCTGGTGACTACTTGATGAGAATAAGGTCTGTTAGAGAACCGTAGAATCTTGCTAAACCAAAATCTCCTATTTTGAGAACTCCTTCACTATTTACTAATAAATTATTTGGTTTTAAATCCTGAAAACCAAAAAATCAAAATCAAAAGTGGTAATATAAAAAAAAGAAACTTCTTCGTGTCTGGACTTTTTTCAGTCACATAAGGCCGAATGGGCATTTGGCATGATGGACGCTTGGCTGAACGGACATTTGACTAAATAGACATTAGGCCAAAAATAAACTATGTTAGGTTAGGTAATATCAGGAAATAAATGTTTAATAAAACATTTTATGTTTAATAACTTTGTTTTCATTTTCGGTCAAATGTCAGGGTACCATTTTACTTACCAAGCACTCTAATGAAAAAGGGCTAAAGTGCATTTAGTGTATACCAAAGTTGCATAAAACAACAGCACACAAGTCAATACTAATTTTGAAGTATCAAACCTTATTACATCAATCTTTCATGCAACAACACAAGAAATTTTGAAATTATTCTATTTATTGCATTTCGTGAATTAAGATCAACTTCGCAAGAATTTTACTTAAGAGTCTTCAGTTATTCTTTCCAATTTGGGTTGGTCGAGACTATTATGAAGGAATGTATAGTAGTGAAACTACCAGGTATAGATCTAAGGTACAAAGTGTTCAAATGGACAATCTTAGGGACGTGTTAGGTGTGAGAAGAATTGATAAAATGAGGAATGAACGCATTAGGGAATTGTGTGGTGTGAAGAAAGGCATAAATGAGAGTATATTGAGATGGTTTGGTCATATGGAAAGGATGGCTGATAGTCAGTTGGTTAAGCGGATATATGTGGTGAGTATTCTGGCAATTGACCGGCTGGGAGACCAAAGAAAAAGTGAATTGAATCAGTAAAGGGATGCCTGAAGGAGAGGAATGCGAGTTTGGCAGAGGCGCGAAGAAAGGTGCATAACAGGAGTGAATGGCGGGATTTTGTGAGGGGGTATGGTTGTGGGCTTTGCCCAGGGAATGAACCCTACATTGACGAGATGTCATAGTGAGGGTCCGTCGCATTCATGAAACCTCTAGGGGGGATTTTTCTGACTGCGACGAGTTCTCACTTGTGGGTATAGAGAAGGGGACGGTAAAAGGGGGATTTCTTTTTGACTTGCGTCGTGTTCTTCTACCATTTTTCTGTTCCGGTGTATGCTACGCACCTCACCCCAATCTGGGGATAGGAGTAAGATAATAATAATAATAATAATAATAATAATAATAATAATAATAATAATAATAATAATAATAATAATAATAATAATAATAATAATAATAATAATAATAATAATAAAATATATATATATATATATATATATATATATATATATATATATATATTATATATATAGTATATATATATATTGCATATATATATATATATATATATATATATATATATATATATATATATATATATATATATATAATATATATATATATATAGCAGTGCTTTAGAAAAAAGGGAATCGAAGAACTTGCCTACCTTCTTCCAGCGAACCTAACCTAAGGTTCGCCCATTCATGTTACTTCACAAGTCAAATTTCTAGACTCATTCTAGATAACCACCTAACATATGCCCCACATATCAAACACCTGAAAACAACTTGTCATCGCGCGCTTGACTTATTACGTCATCTCGCCTCAAAATCTTGGGGCGCTGATCGCAAGTCCCTTTTACATCTATATCGCCCTAGTTCGATCGAAGCTTGACTATGGCTGTGTAGTATGGTCAGGCCTCCCCTACTCTACTGCATCTGTTGGATCCCATGCCAAAACGAGGAGATCCGTATCTCCACCGGAGCCTTCCGATCGCCCCCTGGGTAAGCCTTGAAGTTGAATCCAATGTGATGCAACTCTCTCTCGAAGGGAATACATCATGTGTACAAGTTATCTTCGTTTTCAAACCCAATACCGTCTTCTCCCCTGACACCGATTCTGCAGGAGGCCTCAGAATCCTAATTACTGGCCATTTGAGAACACGGTTCATAACATCCTTAATTTCCTTAATACATCCTTTACAAAGGTGGCCTTTCTCATACGATGAAGGATACACACCTTGGTTATTCCCCGCTCCCACCATTTGTGCTTGGCTCTGACCTCTCTCTCCAAATCAAGCCATTCTGTTGCCTTGTTAAATCATTTCTGTCTCATTCCACAGTTCATGATGAGCTTACTCTAGTATTTACTGATGGCTCTAAAACTGGAAACAGTGGGGCGCATCTGCTGTCTTTTCTGATCGCAACTTTTCTCACCCTCCTCATGTGCTTCAATTTTTCACAGCAGAATTAATGCTATAATGATTGCGCTTTCTGATTTCTAATCCTTAACCAAGATCACACTTATGTCATTTAATCTTCAGCGCTGCGCTTAAAACCCTTATTCTAAAAACACAATGGTATCTGCCGGCAGCAATTTCTTCGGCTGCCCCTCTCCCGTAAGAAACAAATTATTTATGTTGACCCTCTCACGTAGGGGTCACTGGCAATGAAATCGCTGACAGAGAGGCCAAATGGCCACCTCCTCATTTCTGAGTTGTTCCAGGTACCTTCCTGATGCCATTCGACAAGGCTACCCCATCAACCGATTACTATCCTGCTCTCCATGTTTTCGATCTATTTGGGCAAGAGCGGCTGGATGAAATGACAGAGAGGAGCGAAACTTAGAAATATAAAGCCGATCATCGGGGAGTGGTCTTCCTCCCACCGACGAAAACGCTTACACGAGGTGATACTTGCACGCCTCCGTATTGGCCACACTAATATCACTCACAGTCACTATATGTTACGGAACCCCCCCATATTTGCAAATTTTGTCGAAGTCATACCTCGCAATCTGTTCACTCGCTATATCTTCATTGATTGTTCTCTAGCTGGACCGTATTCGCCGCCGCCGGCTCACTTTACGATCCATAACGCTCTCCAAAAGATTATCCTGATATCTTATCCGAATCTTCCCACTTTAGTAGTAACTATTTTCTTGTTTCTACAAGAAGTGAATATTCTTCATAATATTTGATTTTGTTACGTAATACTAGGACTTTATAATGCAAGGATGTACTTTTGTTTATTTTTAATTGACTGAATATTCATTTCTCTATTCAAATCTTCTTTAATATTATAAATATTATCGCTAACCATGAACAACCAAAGAAAACGTTTTAATACATAGAAAACTTTTTAGCAGGAATATCTCAAGTATATATATATATATATATATATATATATATATATATATATATATATATATATATATTGTTAAGGTATATATATATGTATATATATATAGTATATATATATATATATATATATATATATATATATATATATATATATATATATATATATATATATATATATATATATATATATATATATATATTCCCCGCAGGAGGGTATTGATTCTTATTATGGTGTTACGGTCTTGGTGTTACAATTAAGACATATCATAGTAATAAGAATCATTACTATGGGCATTTTGTGTATCCCTCCGACCCGTGAGCTAGTATGCGATGTGACCTTGTCACATGCAGAATCTTTAACTCTTCTTCCTTTACCCTCATTTATCAAATTAATTATCTATATCTTTCAATCCCATTCCTCCCATAGTTTCTATCTATATTGGTAGCTGGGTTTAAGTCCCGCCACCACTTATTCAGGCTCTAGAAATGCTCATGCATGCCTCGGACTCATCGGTGCATGTTTGAGTGCCTTACCCCTAGTTATTGGGGAGGCAAGGGACAGATGATATATATATATATATATATATATATATATATATATATATTGCGATTTTATCCAATATATATATATATATATATATTATATATATATATATATATATATATATATATATATATATATACTGTATATATATATATATATATATATATATATATATATATATATATATATATATATATATATATATATATATATATATATATATATATATATATATATATATATATATATATATATATATATATATATATATATATATATATATATATATATATATATATATATGATTTTACAAACTGCGATTTTATCCAAAATAATTGTTTAATTTTTAAATGGTTCAATTTTAAAATTTAATTTTTAAGTAGTTTAATTTTTTAAAAATTCAATTTTAAAATTTAATTTTTAAATAGCTCTTATAAATACATATAATGTAAACCTTACTTCCTTGCTTTTAAATTGAAAATCTTTTTAAAATTTCAAAACGATTTAATAAAGCAATTACCAGGTACTACTGCCGAGCCATTTTAAAATCATTTTAAAATTCCTGTCTTAGGTTCCACCATTTTAAGATTGCCCACCTGATCCTGCTCCATTAATAATTAGGTAATTATTTGTCTTTGGTTCTGAACACCGTTTTATAGGTAATAAAAAAAAAAAAAAAAATTAAACATTAGTTATGATTTTACCCACAAATCTTTTTTTTTTTTTGTCTCCGGTTTTGGATTCACAGCCCTGATAATTACACCTCAAATTTCTCTCTCATATTTACTGGGTTTAATAATTGTGCAATGAGAATCTCAATTTTGTAATTAAGGGGAGACTTCATAACTAGACCCCCTACTTTTTGAAAGCAAAATCAAAATTTTCACATTTTTTTTTTATTTTCTAAATTAGTAGAAAAATTCCTCCTGAACATCATGGTGTAATATTTTTAAAATTCTAAATAGTTTTTAGATACAGAAATTTATTTAGAGAGGTGTCGAACTAAAAAAAATTCAATTCCAGTCAAAATTGCAATTCCAGGTTTAGGATCAAAAACTGTTTTATTTTTAATTATAGAAAATCTAATTTTTTTTTCATATTCTCAACCTCTAGCTCATTCTCCGGATTTTACTCAGTCATAAATGAAGCCGGAGCCGGAGCCGGAGCCGGAGCCGGAGCCGGAGCCTGGGTATATATTTTTTCATGAAATAATTTTTTTTAGATGAAAAATTTATTGGCAGAAGATGTGCTGAACATTTTCAAATAGTGCCGAATCCTTAGTCGGATCCGGATCCGATCTAGTCAGAGCCGGAGTCGAAGTTTCGAGCTGGAGCCGGAGCCGGAGCCGAGCCGAGCCGAGGTATACTCTTTCGAAGAATATTTTTTAGATCTGCTGAACAATTTTCAAAGAGTGGAACCTTTATTCGATCCGAGCTGGGTTTGCTGGAGCCTGTATATATTTTTTTCATGAAATAATTCTTTCTTAGATGAAAAATTTATTGGCAGAAGATGTGCTGGATGCGGATCTGGATCCGAAGTCAGAGCCGAGTCGTCGAGCCGGAGCCAGCAGTATGATTTTTTTTTTCGAAGAATATATTTTTTAGATCTGCTAAACAATTTTCAAATAGTGCAGAAACCTTATTCGGATCCGGAGCTGAGTCGAAGTTGAGCTGGAGCCGAAGCCAGAGCTGAGCTTCCGAGCTGCAGCTGGATCCTGTTATAATTTTTTTCTAAAAAAATATATTTTTTGAAAATTTAATGCCAGAAGACGTACTGAACAATTTTCAAATAGTAGAGAATAGATCCGGAGCTGAAGGTGAAGCCGGAGCCAGGAGCCGGAGCCGGAGCTGTTTGGTGTTCAGAGCCTGGGTATGAATTTTTTTCATAAAATATTTTTTAGGGTAAAAATCACTTGCCTGAAGACGTACTGAACAATTTTCAAATATGCATAACTTTAAGTCGGATCCGACCGAGTCGGAGCCGGAGTCGAAGTGTGAGCCGAAGTCAGAGCCGGTACCCGTAGTTTGATTTATTTTCGAAAATATTTTTTAAAGAAATTTTTAGCCAGAAGAAGTGCTGAGCAATTTTCAAATAGGTGCAGAAACCTTAGTTGAATCCGAGCGGGTGCCGGATTCTGGAGCCGATTCTGGGTACACCCTTTAAGAAAATTTTTTAGATGAAAATTTTATTGGCAGAAGTTGAACAATTTCCAAATAGTGCAGAATCCTTGGTCGGATCCGGACTGGAGTCGGAGCCAGAGTCGAAGTCGGAGCCGGAGTCAGAGCCGGTGCAATAGTATAAATTTTTCAGAAGAATATATTTTTTTAGATGAAAATTTATTGCCAGAAGTCGTACTAAACTTTTCAAATAGTGCAGAAACCTTAGTCAGATCCGGAGCCGAAGGTGAAGTCGGAGTCGGAGCCGGAGCCGGAGCCGGAGCCGGAACCTGAGTATGAATTTTTTCAAAAATATTTTTTAGGTGAAAATTTAATGCCAGTAGAAGACTCACTGAACAATTTTCAAATAGTGCAGAAACCTTAGTCAGGTCCGGGATCCGAATCCGGATCCGATTCAGAGACGGATCCTGGTATAAATTTTTCAAGAAATAATTTTCTTAGATGAAAATTTATTGCCAGAAGACTTGTTGAACAATTTTCAAATTAGTGCAGATCCTTAATCGGATCCGGATTTGGAGTCGGAGCCGGAGCCGGAGCCGAGCCGGAGCCGGAGCCGGAGCTGGATTCAAAGTCGGAGATGGAGTCGGAGCCAGAGTATGATTTTTTTCGAAAAATATTTTTTTTAGGTGAAAATTTTATTGGTAGAAGACGCTTGAACAATTTTCAAATAGTTCAGGAACCTTAGTCGGAGCCGGAGCCGGAGCCGTTGCCGGATCCTGAGTATGAATTTATTTTTAAAATTTTTAGTAAAAACTTTATTGCCAGAAGACGCACTGGAACAATTTTCAAATAGTTCAGAAACCTTAGTCAGATCCGGAGCCGAAAGTGAAGTCGGAGCCGGAGTAGGAGCCGGAGCTGGAGCTGAGCCGGAGCCAGAGCCGGAGCCGGAGCCGGAGCTCAGTAATTTTTTTCTAGGAAGACTTTTTAGTAGAAAAATGTATAATGCCAGAAATGTACTGAACAAATATCAAATAGTGCGAAATCCCCAAATAATTCGGGATCCGGATCCAGATTCGGAGCCTCATCCTTGGTATAAATTTTTTTCAAGAGATAATTTTAGATGAATAATTTATTTCAGAAGACTTGCTGAACAATTTTCAAATAGTGCAGAATTCCTTTTCGGAGTCGGAGCCGGAGTCGGTCGGAGCCGGAGTATTCGATTTTTTTCGAAAATATTTTTTTGTGAAAAATTTATTGATAGGAGAAGTGCTGAACAATTTTCAAATAGTGCAGAAACCTTAGTCAGATCCGAAGCCGAAGCCGAACTCGGAGCCGGTGTCGGAGCCGGAGCCGGAGCCGGATCCTGGGTATTAATTTCTTTCAAAATATATCTTTTAGGCGAAAATGTATTGCCAGAAGACGTGTTGAAATAATTTTCAATTAGTACAGAAACCTTAGTCGGATTCGAGCCGGATCCGAGCCGAACCCGAGCCGGGTCCCGTATGAATTTTTTAAGAAATGTTTTTAGAAAATTTATTGAAAGAAGATGCTGAACAATTTTCAAATAGTGCAGGTTCTTTTGATGGATCCGGATCCGGAGCAGGATCCGGATCCGGAGCAGGATCCGGAGTCAGATCCGGAGCCGGATCTTGCTTATAAATATTTTTCAAGAAATATTTTTTAGTTGAAGAATGTATTGCCAGAAAGAACGTTGATCACTTCAAATAGTTCAAAACTCTTAGTCGGATCCGATCTGAGTTTAACTGGAGCCGGAGTTAGAGCGGATCCTGTTTATAAATTTTTTCAAGAAATATTTTTTAGATGAAAATTTATTGCCGGAAGACGTGTTGAACAATGTTCAAATAGTGCAGAAACCTTAGTTGATCCGGATCCGGAGTCGGGAAAACGAAGCTGGATTCTGGGTATAATTTTGTTCCTATAAATATTTTTTTTTGTGAAAAGTTTATTGCCAGAAGACGTATAAGCAAAACAATTTTCACAGTGCAGAGTCCTTTAGTCGGATCCAGCTCCGGATCTGGAGCCACAGCCGGAGTGAAACGGAACTGGATTCTGGGCATAAATTTTTTTCAAAATATTTTTGTACGTGAAAATTTATTGCCAGAAAGTACTGCACAATTCTCAAACAGTGCAGGAACTATAGTCGGAGTTGGAGCTGGAGCCGGAGAAAATAATATTATTTTCTTTGGGTTGTGTTGTATATCAAAGGCTTGAATTGATTCAATTGAAAAAGAATATATATATATATATATATATATATATATATATATATATATATATATATATATATATATATATATATATATATATATATATATATATATATATATATATATATATATATATATATATATATTTTGTTATATATATATATATATATATATATATATATATATATATTATATTATATATATATATATATATATATATATATGGATTCGGTTATGAAAGAATCAGAGTGTGGGGTGAGGTGTATGTATTAAGTTATATTGAGAATAAAAAGAGAGTGGAGGAGCTCCTACCTATTATATGATGATTTGGTTTTGTGTATGAATCTGAAGAGAGTTTGAGGGGATTGGCAGAGAGAGATTTGCAGTGTGTGTAATAGGAGGGTTTGAAAGTAAATGCAGAATAGCAGGCACTTGAGTGAGAGGCTCTCTGTGTGTAAAGTTACTGTTAGATTGTTGTTGCTGGAACAAATGTCTGAGTTCAAATATTTAGGATATATGGTATGAAAAGGAAACGGATGATGCAGAATGTAGTATGAAAGTTGTGAATGGAAGAAGATGGCTGGTGCAATTAAACTTTAGTGGATGCAAAGGGAATAAGACTTGTGTTAGGTCTTACATGACGGTATGCTATTACCCAAAGTAATGGAATGTGAGACTTATGGTCTGTAATTAAGAGTGATATAAAGTATGTGACATGAACTGCTAAGGAGAGTTTTTGATGTGGTTGCTCCTAAGCAGAGAGCAACCAACCAAAGTCAAACCACGCCGACATGGGCACAAGAGGCTTGCGATAAATTTGCAATAACAAGACGATGAAAAATTTCACTGCGCCAGGACTCGAACCATCGACAACAGCGTCACCTTTAGACAATGTAATAATGCTACCAATACAAGCAACCGACTCTTAAAAAAAAAAGTTAGCTATCCGGTAGTTTTCAAATTTTTGTTTGATAATGGTTTGAACTCGATATTTATTCAAATCCATAAAAGGGTGGTTGGAACCCCTGTTGGCTAAACGGTATTCTGCTAGTTTGCTCCGTGTTACAGTGAGCAACCAACCAAAGTCAGGCCGCGCCGAAGGCAGCAACATGCTTGTTACGACAAATTTGCATTAATAAGATGAAGAAAAATTTCCTCGCGCCAGACTCGAACCATCGACAACAGCGTTGCTGTTAGACAATGTATGTACAAGAGGTTAAACCACTAGTCAAATCCGACACCCCAGAAAAAAAGTATTTCGTTAGAGTTTTTAAGTTTCCTGCTTCGATTTCACTTCTTTGAAACTCGATCCTTATTAAAATCCACAGAAGGATGGTTGGAACCCCTTCTGGGGGCCACACTGCACTCTTCAGTGATGCCTCATGGGTAACAAGACCAACCGACCAAGGTCAAGGTACGCCAACAGACGCACAACATGCTTCTACGACAAATTTGCACAAGACGAAAAATTTCGTCGTCCAGGACTCGAACTATCACACAGCGTCGCCGTTGGGGACAAATATACAGGAGGCTCTAACCACTAGTCCGATCCGGGCCTCCCTAGAAAAAGAACGCATCTCGGAAGTTTTCAAATTCATGCTTCAATATCACTGCTTTGAAACTCGACATTTACTTAAATTCACAGAAGGGTGATTGGAATCTCTGCTGGGGCTACATGGCATTCTTCTCGGGTGCTCCATGTGTTACAGGAGCAAGCGACCAAAGTCATGAACGCCGACATGCGCACAAGATGCTTGCTGCGATAAATTTTGCAATAATAAGACGAAAACATTCGTGACAGGACTCGAACCATCGACAATTGCGTCGCCGTAGACAACGTAGAGGTGGCTCTACCACTAGTCCGATCCACCTCCCCAAAAAAAGAAGGCATCTCGAAAGTTTTCAAATCTCCTGCTTCAATATCACTGCTTTGAAACTCGATACTCTATTTAAATCCACAGAAGGATGGTTTTAACCCCTTACACGGCATTCTTCATGGGTGTTCATGTGTTACAGGAGCAACCGACCAAAGCCATGAACGCCGACATGCGCACAATATGCTTGTTGCGACAAATTTGCAATAATAAGACGAAAAATTTCACTTGCGCCAGAACTCGAACCATCGACAACAGCGCGTCGCCGTTAGACAATGTACAGGAGGTTCTACCACTAGTCCGATGCGCCTCCAAAAAAGAAGGCATCTCGAAGATTTCAAATCTCCTGCTTCGATATACTGCTTTGAAACTTGCTACATATTTAAATCCACAGAAGGGTGGTTGGAACTCCCTGGGGCTACACGACATTTTTCAGGGGTGCTCATGGGTTACAGAAGCAGCCGACCAAAGTCAAGGATCGCCGACACGAGCAACAACATGCTCGTTGCGAGAAATTTGCCATAATAAGACGAAAATTTCACTCGCGCCAGGACAAGAACCATCGACAAGAGCGTCGCCGCTAGACAATGTACAGGAGGCTTTACTACTAGTCCGATCCGCCTCCAAAAGAAGACATCTCCGAACAGTTTTCAAGTCACCTGTTTCGACATCTCTGCTTTGAAACTGTATTTATATATATAAATAGAAGGCTTGTTTGAACTAATATATATATATATTATATATATATATATATATATATATATTATTATATATTTATTATATATATATATATATATTATTATATATATGCCATATATATATATATATGATATTATTATTATATATATATATATATATATTATTATTATATTATTATTATTATATATATTATATATATATATATATAGTTGGTTATTATTATTATATATATATATATATATATATATATATATATATATATATATATATATATATATATATTATTATTATTATTATATTTATATATATATATATATATATATATATATATATATATATATATTATTATATATATATATACATATATATATATATATATATATATATGATATATATTATATATATATATATATATATATATATATATACATATGAGAATAAATTTATGTTATTAATTATAAAAATGTAAATTATCCATATGTTTATTTGTGTTTTTCTAGCATTTCCTTACTTTTTCCTTACATGAGATATATAAAAACCTGGTTAAATTTCCGAGAAATTTTTTTTCTTAAATTTGTACCAAGCTCAAATATAAACGTGTAAACAAACTGACGTTTATATTAAATGTTTTGGTAGAACGTAAGGTGGTGTCAGCCATGGTTGACTATTCTCTGTTCAAAAATTTGACATATTTAAGTGATTAAATTTTTTTTTAAAAACAAATTTTCGAATAAGGTGTCTAACTAAAATTTATTACCACACTAAATTGGAGTATTTTAGTGCAAAAAAAATTGAAATATCTTGAAAATTAAAGATTTTATGGCAGTTTTTGTGGAAATTCCAAAAAAAAAAAATTCCTCTCTTCACCCTAAAACTGTTCAAAAACGAACAGTTTTTTTTGTTTGTTTTTTTCATAAAATTAAAGATATCATAGTTGTTCATCAAAAAAACATTTACTTTTATCGGTTTGGAATAGTTGAGGTTTTGCTATGAAGTCTCCCCTTAATTAAATTCATAATTCATTTACCCAGCCCAAAAACTAATTTAGATCAGCAAAAAAAAAAAAAAAGAGCCATTCCAAATTTGAATAACAAACAACCAGAACTGAGGATCTGGTAAATCCCTTTACAAGTATTTAAATAAAAAAAAAAATTTTTTTTTTGTTACTCCAACTGTGCCTCCACCCTTCAATTAATTTGGCTCCTACTCCATCCAAAACCACGCTTGTCCCCCAGCCATGAATTATACATTGATGATAAAAGCCACATCATCATTAAAACATCAAAGTTTCAACTTCCATATTTTTAGAGTCTCTTTTCACCGTGTGATTTTTATTACTCCTCTAACCAATACACTTTATTCCCTACTAACAAACCCAACAAGAAGATCCAATTTGGGAGGCTCACTTAACTCACTCAATATAAACACTTCCACCAGTATTTAAAATTTACGATACATCTATTACGACAAATTCTTTTATTTATTACTATACAACAACCAACACTAAAAATATTACTGTTCCTGCAACTACTACTAATACTACTACTACTACTACTACTACTACTACTACTACTACTACTAATAATAATAATAATAATAATAATAATAATAAATAATACCACATACTATTAACAATAATATTTACAATTCACCACTTACAACTTACACTTATATATTACAATAAAATAACCAATAGCTACTACTACTACTACTACTACTACTACTACTACTACTACTAATAATAATAATAATAATAATAATAATAATAATAATAATAATAATAATATACTCACTCTATGTAATATCCAATTTATATGAAGCCATTCTAATCCTTTTAAAGTTTGCATTATATATGCTTTTATATTGGCTGGAGATAATATTATATTTTCTGTATCTTTAATAATAACCTGTAATATATATATATATATATATATATATATATATATATATTTATATATATATATATATATATATATATATATATATATATATATATATATATATATATATATATATATATATATATATATCTTCATTGAGAGAAAAATATATATATATATATATATATATCTTTATTGATTGGCCGTGGTGGGTCCTGTACACTAACTCAAAAAAAAAAATATATATATATATATATTTATCCTGGGCCCCCCTTATTTCGGGGGGACAATGTCATTTCCAGAAACCCAGCAACCTCCACCGGGCAGAGCCACAGATCTCTCTAGGAGGAAATCTGATAGAGTGTTCTGCAGGGAGTGAGTGGGGGGCACCTTAGGAAATGATCGACTGTTTCAGCTTCTATTAGGCATCTCCGACAGAGTGGTGGAGAGGTAGCGTCTTGAAGTCAGAACTTATGTATGTACTCCTGGAGATCCGGGTGATGCCCGGATCTCAATCTAGAGAGCGAGATCTGCATCTTTCGCGGGAGGGTATTTTGTGCTGCTAAAATTTCAGGGAGGGCGGTAGTTTTTGAGGTGATTTGGTGAGAGATTGTTGAGGTATTGCTGTGTGAAGTAGGTGTTGTTTGGAGGAGGGAAGGGGGTGGTTCTAAAGAGTTCGCCGTAGTATGGGGCAACGGAAGAGGGAGGGAATTTTAAACGATGTATAGTGTGATTTTGTAGGTAGTTGTGGCATGGGTTGGTCAAGTCAAGTCGAGTCGAGAGCCTTGGCATAAAATTGTGTTCCCATGATGTCTAAATGATCCTGAATGGGGAAAATTTTTGTTTCCTCGTGTAGATGTTGAATTGGGGTGGTTTTCAGACAGCCCGTGATTGTTCGAAGGACAGTAATTTGTATTCTTTGCATTTTGATTCTATTGGTGGACGTGGGTTGAGGGTACCAGACTGTTGATCCATAGTTGATTATAGTTCTTGAGAATTGTCAGTGTGATTGTTTCATTGCTGAAACTGTATTGAAATAGAGTTTGTAGGACATTTACTTTTCTCTTTACTGTGCTTATGATGTTTTGAATGTGTAGAGTAAAGATGAAGAGGGTGTCGAAGGTTATACTGAGTATTTTGGGTGTTTTGTTTAGGGGGATGATGGAGTTATTTAGAGTTACTTGCGGGTGTAATGATGATTGGCGTCTGTCAGTGGTAAACAAGGTTATAGATGATTTATCTGCAGAGGCTGACATGCTGTTTAAAGACAATCAAGCTTCTAGACGATTTAGGTAAGTCTTAATATGATTTGTAGCGACGGGTACTGAGGGGTCTGATATGGTTATGTCATCTGCATAGGCAAGTTTTGAATTGGGAGGTTGGGGGGCAGGGATGTCGGCTGTAAAGAGGTTAAACAGGAATGGAAACAGAATAGCTCCCTGAGGGACTCTGTTTCTTAAATTTATACAGTCTTTGAGATTTGATATTTGCTGGACACCTGTGCAGTGCGTCCCTATATGAAATTAGATAACCATTCTTTGTAATTGTTAGAAAATGGTGAGTTTAGGATTTTTTGTATGAGTATGTGTATGGATACTGTGTCGAAGACTTTGCTAATGTCGATAGCTAGGAGTATTGTTCTATGGGATGATGTTTTGTGTAGTGTTTGTTAAAGCTGCTGAGATGGAGTAGAAATTTTTAAACCCATGTTAGCACTTTGGGGAGTGAAAGTGTGAGGTTCGATTATATAAAATATAAGCAAACTGGCAAGCTTATATTGACCTCATAGAACAAGAACTACAATCCATCCAAACAACTGTCTCTACATTTCTTAACAAAGCAATACAACATTTCAATAAAATAATCCTAAAAGCATTCAAAAAATATTCCCTCAACAAGGCTACCACAAGCAATTCAACCCCAACTTTTCACCAGAAATCTAACCCCCTCCCCCACCCCACCCCACCCCCCAAAAAAAATCCCTCCGACAAAATAGACAATCAAACTAAGCTAAATCATAAACCTCAACACTAGAATAAATAACTTAATCAACTTAAGTCAGAATAAGAATTGGCAACGTTACACTCAAAAATACTAAACCACAAAACCAACACAACATATATATTTGATACAATGAAGAAAAAAATCCAGACTTCACATACTCAATCCCAACTCACGAAGCGATCTGTAAATATAAAATCCCTAGCCCCCCCCCAAAAAAAAATGAATGTAATATTATTATTATATCACACAATTGTAAAATCAGTCACAAACCCACAATCTCCACCAATAAACAATTAAATGACTTAAAAAATTAAAAATCAACCAACAAGAAGAACCCCCTCCCCCCCACATTACCCCTTTAGAAATACTCAACTCAACCATCAAAACCTTAAAAATTCACAAGCTGAAGGACCAGACAAAATATTCAATATTCATCCAATACTCTTTAAATAGCCTTTTTTATGCATGATCTACCACATCTCAAATACCCTTCAATAAAAATCAATAGTTATGTAGACCACCAAACAATCACAGCTCAAAATTCCTCTATAAATACAGCAAGGAAAGAACTACAACAATATATATACACCTATTGGAACAATGGCTATCAACAAACAGAATGACAGTTTCACCTCAAAAATCATCTATCACGTACTTACCCCAGATAGTGTATAATCAAATACCCATTCAGCAGTTTTGGTATTAAACAATATACCCCCCCACCTTTAATAAAGAACCTACTATCCAAGGTAGATATTCGATACCCATATGACATTCACCTCCCGCATAAACAATATGACTCCTAGAGCCACACATAAATTAAACATAAAGAGAACCTCACAAATGTAACAGACAATACCTCCACTCCTTCTTATACTACGCATTACCTGCCTGGGCACCAGCAATATCACAGTCCAAGATTCAGAAATTAGAAGCCATCATACAAAACAAAGCTCTCAGGATAATAACA
>JABUQX010029925.1:5000-36358 GCA_015478945.1 Trachelipus rathkii
TCCTTACATATGTTTTCAATGACGTAGAGCATGAATAACAGTTTCAATACTCTCAGAGGTTTCTAGGGATCTCTGAAAGGGGGAACCCCAACGGAAAAAATGAAGAACGCATAAGAGATTGCATAATGATGAATGGAGAATGACGAAGGATGATGATGATTCCAGAGGAATCAGAAATGGTAAGTTCCCCATTTGAAATGGGGGCCGAACCCCATAAAGAGTTTTATGCCTTTAAAATGAAATTTTAAAGGACAGTAAGCTAATAATACATAGACGTAAGCTCTAGCAACAACCCTATTTTGCACAAATATATGAAACTTAACACAGAAAACTTAAGTGGCACACTCCTAGTCGTACACATTGATTACCAAAATGTTGCACAAAATATGAAACTCAGCACAACTATGCACCACGTGGTAAGTATTTTCTGCACAATGTAATTTAATCTGTCATTACCTAACTGAACTAAATACATCAACCTAACATTGCCCAACGTAACCTAGCTCATATAACTTTTCAATCACGTCATCTCAGTTTTTCTATAACGTGATGCATCTGTGTATCGTTTTTTTTTTCTTTTTTAAAAATATTTTTCTACATTTATAGTTTTATTTTTACTTTAAAACTTTTAATTTACAAAAATAAAATTTATTTATTTTGTTAAAAAGTTTGTAAAACGTTTTGTTTTTAATTAAATTTTAAGAAATTATATTAAAAACATGTACTTTACGGACCCTAAAGCAGTAAAGCAATAACGCATACATATAGACAACCACCTATACCCCATTCCAATCCATGTCTTGCTCTTCTGACTTACTGATTTACATATCGTTTTACTGCTTTACCTCATATTTTTGACATGTATTAAGTAAAAACATAACAAAATAAGTTCTATGTACGAGCATGACATATAATTTATTAAAAACATTTTATGTTTTTACTAAATCTTTTTTATTCTTTTAATGTTTACAACAAATATATCAATTATTCACTTACATTTATTCAACGTTAACACATAAAATAAGTTCTTTTGCACGATTACAACATAAATTTCTCTTTTACCGTTCCTAACATACCTTACATACGAATAAATTGCTAACATTAACAAAATTCAATGTTTAATATCTGTAAATAGCTAACATCATCTTAGAAAACTTAAACTATTTCCACTTTTCCAACATTTCTATAACAAATTAATGTTAATTTTACATTTTCATAGTAATAGTTAGCAAAACTTAACAAAAATTTAACATAGCCTAACATAACTATTACACTGAACACCAAAGTTATACCATAAGTTTTAATTTAAGAACAAAGCGATGTTGCCAAAACATCGATACAGCCTCTATATCCAAACTTCACTAGATTAGAATAAAAATACCATCACGAACAAGGATGTGGCATTATATATCTAAATGATATACCAAGACCATGTCTAGCCTAAGAACGTAACCTAACACATCGTAACTAGCATATGAATCTATCAATAATTGAAATGTCTCACAAAGACCTAACAAATCAATACTGTTAACATAAAAACACATTCCCTATGTAACAAAACAACTTAACATGTAATGTTTTATTCGTCATAACCCATCAGGACTAAACATTATCAACACATCTAACATTTACAAAGTGTTATTGCCTACCATAGATACTAACATTAGGAACTATGAATAAGACATTAACATTAGGAACTATGAGTAAATTCTCGACCTACCCAAACATTCCACAGCAAAAACTTAACCTAAGCTTGCATTTCTAGCACATCATCCCCAGTTATCACATCGACATTTTTGCTGCTGGTCTCCCACCACTTACTACTCAAACTTTGCGAATACATAGAAAATACCGATGAGTGTCAGTTTATGATACAAGAACTACAAAGTATAATGAAAGGTTTTTCAGATCTCCAGGAGACTTACACTGATAAACACTTGAGAAATCTTCTCAAAGAACGCTTTAAGGACCGGTTACTTGTGTCCAATATTGCTGGAAGAGTAAACATTGTGTGTTCATCCGATACTGTCAATAAATTAATTGATCAGTTGTACGTTGATAAAGAAACAGATCTGGCAACAGAGCGTATGAGAATTGTAATAGCTGCTGCAGACATTATTAAAGAGGACATTCAGAAAATGCAGTACGATTCAAGTAAATATCCAAGCATAGATGAGATTAAATCCGGAGGTGAAAAGTTGGTTCCAGATAGTCTTAGATTCTTCACTAACAGAGTTACAAAAAAGTAAAAAACATCTGATGTAAGAAAATGAGCTGTGATAAACCATGCGATAATTTCTGCTGTCAGACCAATGTCATTTCTATCCCTTATTCAAACTTGTATTGGGTTGACACTGCATAGGCTATATGGCTCTAAACATCTGATTGACCTACTTGCAGCAATGTGAGTTTGTGTTTCATAAAAATAAGTATCTGTTTATATGAATTCCCTCATAAATGCGGGATCGCCTAAAGTAAGTGATGAAGCATTTATTCAATAAGTGTTTGACAATGCGGACGTCAACGTGCGAACGCTGGATGGGTTAAACACTTTGCACGCCATGGGTGGGATTCAATGTATATCACCCAGCTCATGCGTTGCAACACAGATAGAGTTCGAAAGAATTTCATCAGGAACATTTAACCCCAAAACGATTCGTGTTCTCTCCTACGGAAAGAGAAACTTCCGATGAGGATTGTCCAATACTTTGGTCGACGATGTAACTGACTTGAAAGCTGCTAGAGGTATTACTTGCGAAATGCACCACACGATGTTTCCCATCAATGTTATGTGGCTTTCTGGCTCAAACACCCAACCAGGGTCGAATGGATTTATGACTTCTATGATGAGTACTAGTTGGAAAAGTGTGAAACTCCTTCCTTCTTTTGAGTACTATTCATAAACTTGGACCCTAGCAATCCATCCACAATTTTTTTGGCTCTTAGTTATGCTTCAGGACAATGCAAGAAACAAAACCATGCCTGTATTGTGACTTTCGATCAATTATTGTTTCTAAAGTCGTCTGAAATCGTAGCATCAGCAGAAAGCAGTAGTGATATATCAAAAGTTATATTGAGGCTTGGAGGATTTCATCTCCTCATGTCCTTCTTGGGTTCTGTTGGCAAGATTATGGATGGAAGTGATTTGGAAGCACTATGGGCCTCTGTGTACGGGCGAACAACTGTAGGGCACATGATGAATGGACATGCAAATGCGAGGTGCGTTCTAGCATACAGTTTAACTGCTTGTGCTATCATAAATTTCATGAAGGAAACTTTTCCCGATGTGAAAGACTCAATGCAGATTTTAGAAAAATGTTCCAATGAACTGGTAAGAAACAAACGAAATGAACAAAATGTTCTTGAAGAATCTGAGTTAATGGAGGCTTTGTAAAAGGCAAATGATTGTTTAAGGAACATTCAATCTCCGAGTCGAACAACTAAGCTGTGGGTGAACCTTTTGAGGTGCATTGACCTCATAATGCGATTTATTTTCGCTGAAAGATTCGGAGATTGGGATTTGCATTTAAACACAACCATTGAAATGCTTCCCTATTTTCATGCATCCAGACACTTACCTTACGCAAAGTCCGCTCAATTGTACATTCAACAGATGACTAAAGTTGACTCAAAACTATATGATCAAGAATTTGCTTACTTTAACGAAAATGGATTTTTTACTGTTAGGCGAAATGGTACACATTGGTCTGGAACGTAAACTGATATGTGCATAGAACAAGGCCTCATGCGTCCTATGAAATCCTTGGGTAGTCTAGCACATGGACGAGGCATACCGGACAGCACTCTATCGAAATGAGGCCTTGGAACTCCCTTCTTCCTCAAAGTACAGGAAGCCGTTGAAGATTTTCCTGGAACATCAATACAATATATTGAACAACATGTTGAACTACGAGAGTCAAGAAAACAAATAGATCGATGTGACTTACTAAAGTTTATCACGTGGCTACAACAACACAATCCGTTCACAAAACTCTCGGGAAAACTAATGTCCTTGGAATCTGGATTTGTTAGTGATGATTTGGTAAATTGTGACCAAGCTTACGAGATTGGCTATTTACGTTTACACGCTATTTACAAAATAAAAGGGAAATATTTTAAAGAGCTCAAACTTCACAGAAAAAAACATGGTAAAAATCCAAGCACAGCAAAAATCGGTTAAAGTTAGAACAAAAGAAGTTATCGTTAATTCCCAACAGCTCTTCAATCGTATATTTGTCTGAAACAGCCCCAGCAAATTAAAATTGTATCTGGGATATGAAGTCACCAAGTCCACCATCCCTATTTGATGGTGCATCTCTTCGAAAGGGTACAAAATCTTCTCTGATGAAAATGTTTGAGGAAGGTCTTGTGGAGAACCTTGATATGAACGATAGTACTTATGTTTTGGATGGAGGCTTCCTGCTACACCATGTGCCATGGCCAAATAATTGTACGTCCTAGAAAACTACCGTGGATATATTCTCATTAAGTATGGGAAAAACGCAATCATTGTTTTTGACGGATATCCCAATGAGCCTACTACCAAGAATGAAGAGCAGAACAGAAGGGCAGCAGGACAATCATCCTGTGGTATTACGTTACAGAAAAACACAGTTTGTGTTACAGCAAAAGAGGACTTTTTGGGCAACAAAACAAATAAAAAAAACTTAATCCAACTCTGGGATCAGAACTTCAAAATCATGGACTGAGGGTGATAATATCGGAAGAAGATGCCGATGTAGACATTGTAATGACAGCAATAAACCAAATTAACGCAAGTTCTAAAGTTGTAGTTGAGGGGTCAGATACAGATTTAATTGTATTGTTAATTGCGCTGTCTCCTGAACGGAAAAATATATATTTTCGTAAGGAGACAGGTG
Source organism: Trachelipus rathkii (assembly GCA_015478945.1). Lineage (NCBI taxonomy): Eukaryota > Metazoa > Arthropoda > Malacostraca > Isopoda > Trachelipodidae > Trachelipus > Trachelipus rathkii. The sequence goes on from JABUQX010029925.1 coordinate 9,881, forward strand.
GTGCTACTTATTCAACCGCCAAGAGTTCCCGACAACTTCTACTATTTACCCATGCATTGACTGGCTGTGATACTACCTCTTGTTTTTATGGTATAGGAAAAATAAAAGCAATGTAAACGCTAAAGTTATCAGAGACTCCCAGTTGGGCCGAGATCTTTCTGGATGTTGCCATCAAAAGAAGAATTGTTGGCTGCCGGAGAGAAATTTGTGCTGTATTTGTATGGGTTGAAAAAATACTCTACGTTGAACGATGCCCGAAATTACAGATTCGTGGCTTTGACAAAGAAAAGTGAGCTAAGATCTAACTTTGACCTGGCAAAACTACCGCCGACCTCAGAAGCTTGCCATCAACACTTACTTAGAGTTTTTTTTACAAATTCAGAGGTGGTTAGGAAACAAACTTCTCGTCATAGAGTAGGGATGGAAAATTGAAACTATAAAACAAAATGGAGGTTTCAAAAGAACACTGAAACCAGATTCCACATCCAAAACATTTGCTCCAGATGATCTGTTACATCAACTATCTTGTGCTTGCAGAAAAGGATTTGGCGGTTTCTGTGGATGCAGAAAAGCAAACTTGGTGTGTTCTCCAATGTGTGAGCATTGTAATAGGTTGTCATGCTTAAACTCACAATTTTATTTCGAGAAAGATAGTGTGGATCCACCTTCAGTAGAATGAGCTGTAACTGAATTCAGATGATTGGGAATATATAGAAAAAAAAATAGAAACAAATTAAATGTAATTAAAATGTAGACATAAAAGGGACAGAATGTCAAAAAAATATAACGTATATAACATGTTAGTGGTTGGTGGGTGGTGGGTGGTCCATGATGCGGTGTTTTTAACAGCTGACGGTTTGGCCAGTCCGGAACACGGCGGGTCTATAGGTGGTGGATGATGGAATGGTCCTTATATTAGTGAAAAGGGTTAGGGGAAACCCCCCCAACCAAACTGGCATAAGAATTAAATTGTATTGAAAGATTTCATATGTTTTACGTCAAATTGCTATTTAATCGTTGAACCCAATTTGTATCGCACATAAGTAATAAAAGTGTATATCAGTAGATTCACAAAAGCGTAGGCAATAACTTGTATAGGAATGATTTTCACATAATATGACACGGTACAAATATAGCGCCAAATTCGAAGTCAAATTAGGAAAACCACTTTTCCATTCCATTTCTTTAATTTGTCAAAAACTATTAATATTGTAGCCCACTTAATAACAAATTACAGCAAAAAAATTGAAAAATTGATCCGATCATTATACGAAAATGTGTTCCGTAAATATTGTCATTTTTACCCTTGGGGGGGCTGGAATGGGGAAGCTCCGGGGGGATTTTTATGTAATTTTGCGAAAATGCTCCTGTGGTAGTTATCTATTAACTGTGGGAAAAAAATTAGCTTTACCCTAATTATTTCCGTTTCATAACCTTTATTAACCTTTCCCAATGGCTACCTTGCCACACTTTATATACCTCACTGCGCATATAGTAGAGGTATTAAGGGGAAACTAAAGTATATATATATTATATATTTAATTATATATAGATATATATATATTTATATATAATATATATAATATATATTATATATATATTATATATACTTTAGTTTCCTTTAATATTCTTAACTATAGTTAGTCATTAAATATTTTAATTTATTTCCAAGCTAATTTTAGCTTTAAATAATATGCTTGCGCAATCTGTGTATGTACAAAAGAAATAGTTCCGAAGTTGGAAACGATCCTTCATCTTTCGAAATGCTCAGTCACGACGTTACCGATACACCAAGTAGAGAAAATCATTAGTAAATATCTCGAAACTGAAACTTTTATCACAGATTGGTTAATCCATTATCACAATTTTATGACCTTTTCTCCGACTTACCGTTTTTTCCTTTTTCGAATTTTCATAAATGATATTAGTTATTTACTGTATTATATATATATATATATATATATATTGATATAAATATGATATATTATATATATATATATATATATTATATATATATATATATATTTTATATTAATTATATATATATATATTATATATATATATATATATATATAGCTGGATCTGGAGCCACATTGTGAAAAAATCATTTAGAAGACTGAGTAAGGTATCTTTCCCTATGTTTACAATCCCCTAGAACTTGATTTTGAGGGTTTAAGAACTCCCAAGTTTGAGTAAGTTTCAGTCCAACTCCTGATTGTTGTCAGAATGAAGTTGGTCTGGGAAGTGAGATAGAGTAGTGTGGAGCCTGAATCAAAACTTGCTTTCAGCTTGGATAATGTATGTTACATCAAATTTCTATAATGAAGGTTGTTAAGAATGAATGCATAGGTCTTAATTTTCTAACAGTAGTAGCAGTGAGTATTAGCTTTGTAGCAGTAATAGTCACCATAGTCAGTGCTATTGATTATTATTATTATTATTTATTATTTTATTATTATTTTATTATTAATTATTATTATTATATTATTATTATATTATTATTATATATTATTATTTATTATTATTTTATTATTATATTTTTTATTTATCATTGATTATTATTAATTATTATTATATATTATTTATATTATTATTATTATTTATATTATTATTTTATTTATTTATTATTTAATATGATATTAATATTTATTATTATTATTATTATTATTATTATTATTATTATTATTATTATTATTATTATTATTATTATTATTATTATTATTATTATTATTATTATTATTATTATTATTATTATTATTATTATTATCATCTCAATACTTAAGTAAGGAAACCCTTCCCTAGCAAAAAATTACTGACCAATGGCTATCACAAATACGATTAGTAAAATATTTGAAAAAGTAATTTTAAATCGACTAACCGAAAACTTTAGATCAAACAATATTCTCAGCTACTCACAGTTTGAATTTAGAAAAAAGGACGCTCAACTTCTGCTTCATTCATTTGTTTAACCGAAAAAACTTAAAAAACATAAAATGAAGACTCCTCCCTGCTATAATCACTAGACTTCATAAAAGCTTTATAAATGATTGATCATGACATAATATTAAGTAAAATGCACAAAATGGACATTGTGGGAATAAACTTACAATGGTTTAAAAGCTACTTAAAGGAGAGATCTCAATAAGTAAAACTAATGGAAACACATTCAATCATAATTCAAACATCAACAGGCCTACCCCAGAGCTCAATTCTGGGAGCGTTTCTATTTACTCTATATACTAATAATATAATTCATATGATGCCTTTTCAGTCTCATTTGCTGATGATACTTCTTTCTTAATAAATAATAAAAATGCCGACTTCTCTCCTCTCTCGTAAAGCAGTAGACACCTTAACAAAATAACGAAATGGATAAATGCTAACAAGCTGTCCCGAAATTTAAATAAAACATGTTATATTATTTTTATCAACAAATAAATTGACACTTTCAGTTTCAAAATAAATGAAGTGAAACTGCATACGGCTCCAAATGCTAAAATACTCGGAATAATAGTCGACGAAAAATTTACTTTTAAAGATAATTTTAACAGCCAATTTAGCAGACTGGCTAGATACATGTATGTGCTAATAAAATTATAAAATATTGTATCCACCTCCATTCTTAAAAAGATATACTATGCATTGATACCCCCACATTTACTATATTCTCTTCCTGTCTACGGAACCACAGGTAATTCAGTAATCTATCCTGTAATTTTAATTCATAAGCGCTTTATCCACCTTATTAGCAGTGCAAGAGATTTTTACAGCCATGCACAACAATTGTTCAAAAAACTAAAGATATTACAGTTTAATGACCTACTCAATATATCACAACTAAAAGAAATACATAAAATTATCCATATTATTAATATTATTATTAATTATTATTATTATTATTATTATTATTATTATTATTATTATTATTATTATTATTATTATTATTATTATTATTATTATTATTATTATTATTATTATTATTATTATTATTATTATTATTATTATTATTATTATTATTATTATTTAACTTTAATATGAATTTGATTTTTTTCCAAGTTCTTTTATTTTTATTCTTCATTTATTTCAATTATTATGATTTTTGGATGTATTATTATTTTTAAAAAATTCCTATTCCGGACCTTCGAGCGAAGCGAGAGGGACATCCTGCGGAAGAATGAGACGGGGGGGGGGGGGTCGAAGGCCCCAGCCAGGATGAAAACTAAAATAAATATAAAATATTTGTACCAATTTATTATTATAGCTTTTAGGGATTTCGTGTAAGCATTTCATTTTTTTCTATTATATCTACTTTCGAATGAATTATTTGACTTAGAAGCAAATGTAAGTAGTGCGAAGCTTTAAAAATAGCTATAACGTGTTCTTTTTAGTTTAGTTTGAATATTATTTAGTTTTTTCGTTGAAATTTTTTGTACATTTTTATTTATTTATTTATTTAATATTATTGTTATTTTTATTATTATTAAAATTATTATTATTATTATTATTATTATTATTATTATTATTATTATTCATTATTAATTATTATCTATTATTAATTATATTATATTACTTATTATATTATTATTTATTAGTTATTATTATTATTATGTATTATTATTATTAGTGATTTTTAACATTATATGAATATGATTTTTTTTTTCTAATTTCTTTTATTTTTATTCTTCGTTTATTTCAACTATTATTATTATTATTATTATTATTATTTATTATTTTATTATTATTAAAACTCTGATTTCCTGTTATTAGTTATTATTATTTTATTATTCTTCTATTATTATTATTATTATTATTATTATTATTATTATTATTATTATTATTATTATTATTATTATTATTATTATTATTATTATTATTATTATTATTATTATTATTTACTATTATTATTGTTATTATTATTATTATTATTATTATTATTATTATTTTTGGGAGTATTTTTATTTTAAAAAAATTCCTACCCCGAACCCTCGAGTGAAGCGAGAGGGACATCCGGCGGATGAAGGCCCCACCCCGGATGAAAAATAAAATATATATAAAATATCAATTTATTACTATATCTATATATATATTATATATATAATATAAGATAAATGTTATAATTAAATATATATAATATATATATATTATACTATATACTATCATATATATATATAATATATATATATATAATATTATATATATATATATATATAAGATGGTACATTGCTCTAGTATTTGTGACTCCAGTTCACGTACATTTCTGTTGCTCTTCTGGTGTTACGTCCAAGAAGAAAGGACCCAGTCCTACATCAGAACCTTCTACTTCGTCTTCTACTGCTACTGCAAAAGAAGATTCAAGTGCAAATCATTATATTAACGCTGGATTCTCTCCATCTGGTAAAATCCTTCCTACCATTGCTCTTAAAATAAAGAGGAAGGAAATAAAATTGTAGCGGTACTCTGTCTTCTGGATTTTAGATCTTAAAGGAGCTACTGCCGTAGCGAGGTCTTGGAAAAGTTAGGAGTAGATTTATTATCACTTCCTCGTCGCACCAGTACTGTCAAGACTTTTCTAGGAGAACAGTTCAAGACAATGTATTTCGTTGACCTGAACCTGAATCTTTGTTATGACTCCTTTTTCAAAATTCCAGTGCTCATCGATCCAGATCTTAATATCGGATCGAAGTTAAAGGATTAATGGGATCAGAATACAACATCAGGCAAAACGGATACAGGATTACTAATCTTTTCTTCTATAAAGGCCGACATGAAAATAGTGTCGAGAATGTGGAAAGTGCTTGGGGAGTAGTTTCAATTTACCTAATGAAACATTTCAAAGTCATCAACTGCCTGAAAGGAAGTGCCATCGATTATTGCCATGGATTCATTTCTTTTGTACCAGTCCGAGCTTTTATAACCTTTGACCAAATTCACATCATTTTCAAACTCAATTCTTCAAATCATCATGAAGATGAAGGGAATTTATGACAACCACAGTTGCCCCCTTCTCTACATAAGTTTATCAAGAGAATTTCTGATTTTGTTGTGAATTCTAACATGGATCAATAACATTTCTATTTCGACCCTCTACTTCATACGCACCCCGACTTGGACCTAGACGTAGGTCTCGAAAATCTTTACAAGTTTTAGTCTATTGGAATTAGCGAGGAAACCGATCAAGGCCCCATCGACACCATTTTCGATCGCAGATTCCATGAGAATATAGAATTCAAGGAAGGAAAGTACCATGTGGAAATCCCATGGTACGAAGATGTGTTGAAAGAGGTATCGTCAAACTATCAGCAGAAGCTACAAAGACAAAATCTTGGGTCTGCTTATGGAGACCAGAGACATCTTTCGACAATATCTGGCCGATGGAATCATCGAAGGCATACAGGTGTCTCTAAAAGGGGTTCCATCGACACATCCGGATTCCTCATAGTCCTTTGTTGAAAACTGCCAAACAGGTTACCACAAAGGACAGACCGGTGTTTAACTGCATTCTTCAGTTCTGGAGCAACACTTCTTTAAACAAGAATGCTACCCAGGTTTAAATCTGATCACTTCTATTTTAAGACCTACAGTTCGGAACAAATAAATAGTTCGGGTTACTTGATATTTTGACGGTTTTTGTACAAATTCGACTCAAGAAGGATGAGAACCGTAATAACGTTTTGTTTCTTCTGGGAGGATGTGGTGTCCTGACATGAGTCGCTGCCCTCCCCGTCGGCGTGAGCTCAACCTATTCCCCCTACCGCAGTCACTGGGGACAGGTAAGGCGGGAATGGAGGCGAGTCTGACTTGTGAATCTATACTTATTGATAAAAATATGATACATAATGAATTTGTCAGTTAATGAAGGGGCGTGAAATTCCCTTTCTAAAGATGAATTGTATTAGTTATGAATAATAATTTAGTGGGAGGTTTCTTCTTCTTCCTCGTCTTCTTGTTTAGAGAAAGCAGGAATCATAATTTTAAGAAATAACTGCATGTGGACTTATCTGACAAATCTGACAACCTGGCAACCTCAAACTAAAATCTGACAGGGTCAATAAAGTAGTTTTTTAATAAATTGATATTATAGTTATTTCGGACGCAACTAACAATGAGACTTATTTATATAACTGTGGTGAGGTTTGCCTCGACCTTTTTTAATTGCTCGTCTGAATGTGGATATAGGAGGAGGCCCCGTTTGGAGTGCCAGGGCGCGAACGGAGGGTATCTCATATTTATAAAAAGAGAGAGAGAACATAAATTGCATCTTTGAAAGAAATGGTAGACCTTATGACTTGCATGCCTACGCTTCAGATATCAATATTTTAATGTCCTTGGGCATGCCTTTTCTGCAAAAAACTACGAGGTTCGTTAATTGACTTTAGGTGCATTTTTACTAGATTCCAAGCACGAAGCGTGTAGTTATTCCTCTCAATGGATGAAGCTTGTGATCTATTTTTACCAAAGCATTGTGTCGGAGAATACTAACTCTTGGCCCCCTTAATCCGCTGTCTCTTTCAAATATACCGCTTTTGTGAAATGAATTGTTACGATTAATTTTAGATATACCGAGTATCGTTGATTTCTTAAATGACCTTACTGCAATCACGCTACTTTAGAATTAAGAACAGACCTAATAAGTATGCAGCGATTATCTGGTAAAGTACTGCGGAGAAAAGGGGGCGGGGCTTATGTTTGACAGCTGTGAGCAACAACTTTACATGTCGCTCAGTTCCAACTTGAATAGTATGAACTATAGGGAGGTGGGAGGGGGGAGTAAGGATTGTACTCATTGTGTAGGGGGGACTGAAGAATTGCACTGTTGATGATAGGGGGGGGAGGGTGATGAGAGAAAGAATGGTGTTTTTGTCCTCTTGAAGGAAGAATTTTGTAGTGCGCGAAATTGGCGGCATAATTACCATGAACCTGTGAATGTTAAGGTGGCTCGCCGATAAACAATTTGAAGAGGCGGTAGAGTAGCATAGCTTCGCTTCACATCTTTTTGAGAGAGCAAGAAAGGAAATCATATACATTATTAGGATGTGGGGGTCATTTCGCGGGAGAGAAGCGATTGGGGTTTCCCAACTAGCTTTTTGCCAAAGTGGACGGAAGATGGTTCGCTTTAGATCGTTGACTGAGATTATTAAACCAGAGATCAACCTCCGACAATTTTACTCTACGACATAGGCTTTTAAAGATACAGAGATTGCAATTGCAATTGCAACTTTTTAGACTTACAATCACGTAGTGTAGTATCGCGTGGTCGGCAAGTCTACTTATTAACGTGGCCAATAGGCGACAAGCGAGGAACAAAGAAATTATTTCAGCCATTACTTGTCGCCTTTGGTAACTACAGTTTTTTAACTATTTTGAATGATTCAAGGACATAATGTTTCTCTCTATGTCTTTCCAGCGCTTCATGTGTCAATCTTGTCTATTGGAGATGTTAAGGAATGTTTTTGTTTATTTTAGAGTGAGCATTTTAGATTGCCAGTTTCGACTCTTGTAAGGAAGGCAGTGTGTTTGCATAATTGGTTGAGGAGAAGTGTTATATGAGAGGAGTTAAGGTGAGTAGATGAAAATTTGTTATGAATGAAATACCTTATATAATATGCGTGTGTACTTGCGCGGGAGACAGAGTTTTCTTTAGTTTCAACATTTGAAGCGAGAAGGTTGCGTTAGGTCCTAGCAAGTGAAAGATAAAGTGCCGATGTGGTGAAGTGCTGCAGAAGTACCTACAACTATCAAACAGCTTAGGGCTTTTCTCGGTCTATATAACTTCTGCCGAATTAACATAGTCGGAGCGGCCCAATTGTTGCAACCACTAGGCCTCGGTGCGAAGTTATGTTGAATGGGGGATGTAGTGACCCGCCTTGCACACACTCACCAAGGTGTAATTTCCCTGGGGGATGGATCAGAGCTGTGGTGCGTTTGTCAAGAAGCTAAGCGGCAATGGTGAGTGTCCGACCTCCTGTTGTCATTCCCTCGATGAAAAACACTGAGTTAGTATTTGATAGGACGAGGAGGTGAGTGGAGTTGCATCAATGGGAGCTACGCGCACTGATGGTGAGAAGAAAAGGATCAGACGAAAGATTTTCGCTCTTCACAGTGCCATACTGTTGACCTTGGATGGTGGATAGGGTGGCGACTACCACAGTAAAGTTTATAAGTGGGAATTGATTGGGTAAGCAGTTAACATCTTTAAAAGCCAAAAATAGGTACCATTCAATTTCAAAGAGGGATAGTCAGTATTGTTACCAGCAACAGTGGGCTAGATCACGGCCTTATAAGGCGAAAAGAGTGCTGAATAAGGTTCATAATATTGAGAGAGAATTTATTTTAAAACACCCGCTCTCGGCAGAATTATTGAACATTGATTGTAGTTTGAAATTGTGTTCGCTCTATGTAGCTTGGGAGTAAATAGATGTTCCTCGTTGGTTCCATTTTCGGATGGTTTTCTGCTCCAGATATGGCTTAACCGAAAAGGAGATTAGAGATTATAGAGGCTGGGGATTTGCAATTGCAACTAGCTTTTGTATAGAAAATGGGGAGTGGGCGTGGCCAAACCAAAATACCATGGAAACGGAAGTTACAACTGGAGGAGGAGTTTAGTGAATGGAATTCTCTGATTTCTATTTGTGGATGAGGGTGTAGCCCTTTAGTAGTTCAGTTGACGTTCAAGGAAACAAAACGTATTGAATTGAACTTAGAATGGTCATTTTTTCCCCCGTCTTCATTTACTTCAGAATAATTATAACACAATTGGAGGAAATGAAAAAAAATATGTGAATAATAATAGTAAAGGTGAGCGATAGTGGGTGTTTAGTAGTAGTAAGTAGTAGTGTAAACTTTGTTAATTATCATTATAATAAGCGTATATATTAATAGTAGGAAATATGTTTAGTAGTCGTAATTTTGATGTTAGATAAATGTAAATAATTGCTGGGGAAGATTTTCTCTTTGCAGATGTAGAATTTATACTCATAGTGAGTAGTAGTAAAAATAAAAATAAAAATGCTTGTGAGTAGGATGATGATGAAGGAGTTTGAGACGTAGTCATAGTAAAAGAAATAGTAGTGGCAAGTGATAATAGTTAAGTGGGAGTAGGTCTGGTCATGTATAATGTACCTTGAGGATTTGGTAATAATATACTTATAGTGACTTACAGTAATGAAAAGGGTTGAGTTGGGGATGATGAAGAAAATGTCAGTGATGGTTGGTTAGATATTCAGGGGAAATAGCTATTCGATTGCAAGCAAACTGTAATAGTTTATATAAGAGACCTGATAAGGGGAATTGAAAAGAGTGGGATTGAAGGCCTGTTGACAACAGAGTTCATCCATAAGAGGCAATTGGAAGCTGCCTTTGGCGGTTGTATTAGTCGTCTAAGTTGCAGCTAGCTTAGGATATTAGTGACCCGGCTGTCTTGTGGTGTGTCTGTTTTGTGTGTCGGTTTAGTGTGTGTTGTGGAAGGAATCTGGTGGATGAATGTCATTACGAGAAAATACATATATTCAAAGTTCACTTTGGGAGATCTAAACGGAACGTTTTGAACGTATTCTTGAAAGCGGATTTTTGCCTTCAGATTTATGCATAGTAAGGTAGTAAAGAGATTTATACAGAGTTGTGATGATGTCTGTCAGAAAAATAAGAGCGTTAGAGAGGATATTCTCCTGAAGTTCGGGCAGATATTAAGGAAGTCTCGGTGGAGAAGTTTGACACCACTCATGGTGGACTATGTAACTTTTCTCCGTATAGGTTGGGATTCAATTTATCTGCTTGTTCTTTTTTATTGAGTATGGATTTAGTAAGTAATCCTTCGCCTACCCCTCTTCGTAAGGCAGTTGTCGAAAGATCTCGACTGCGGTGTTTTGGAAATGTGTATAGTAGAAGCGGAGAGATTTTTCCGTTTTTGGTGGCTCACATAACAGACTCATCTCAGATCGAAGCGAATGCCAATCGTCTGCCTAATTGTAATATGACGTATAAGTAACTATCTCGGCTTGTACATAAGATAAATTTTCACAACGGCTAGCTCACCAATGCGTTGAATGGCCTAGTGGAAGAAATTTTGAAGCCAAGCTTCTCATAGTGACGCTAAGAGGTGTATGATTATATGATTGGGGGAAAATGATAGGGTTAAGAATGTGGTTCTGAAAGATTTTGCCTTGGGCACCGTTACTGTTGAAGAATTAGTTCGCTCTAAGATTGACCAAGGGGGTTCAATTGTCTCCAGTTTGCTTAGTGTTCGTGGCCAAATTCTAGGATCGGTGCCAGGAAGCTTGGCGGTGTAGCAGAAGGGAGGCACTCAGTGCTCAGACTCGGGTTCAGTCCACAGTGCTTATGTTGAAGGAGAAGCTAGTGGCCTTAAGGCGGTAGGCGGTGTGCACCACATGTTGTCTTATATAAAATATAAAAATAATGAATTTGTCTCCGGGAAGATGATCTCCACAAGGCAAGGGCCGTGTTGGTTGGAAATCAACATACAATAGGTAAGGAAAACCTGTCAGGAGGAGATACTTCCAGAACAGACGTTTCAGTGGGGTGCTACGGATAAAAAAAGATAACGTTTAATAATTTGTTTGCGATAAAGTAGCTTTCAAGATTCTAGAAAATGTAAGAATTTTCAAGATGTTACTAGACGCGTGAAACCGGCAATGGAGAAATAAGGTAATAAAAAATAAAATATATAATAAAAATAAAGAAGACAATCTGATAAAATGAAAAAAAAATAAAGGGGGGGGGAAAACTTAAATTCTGCATGCAATTCTTAAAGTTAGACAGTAGTTAAATTGCTGAATAAAGTTGGAGTACTTATGCCAGAAAAAAAACAAAAAATAAAAAATTCGTCTGTTTTCATATCTATCTATATGCTACGGCCCAAACGCGTTTGTTCAAGCATGCTTTGCCCAAACACTAATAGTAAGTGAAAAGATTCCCAGTCGCGTGTTTCTTTTACAAAATGTCGAACGAGGAAGGGTTATAAGTAGGATGTGAAGTTCGAGAATAAGTCAACGCCCCCGAGGTGGGTGGATTATAAGAGTCTTTGTATGTATTTCTATAATGGCAAAGTTTATTCTCTAGAATACCAGAAGTTTGTGTTCAATTGTACAGCTTAATAATTTCCAACATCATTACACTTCAAAAAAAAAAAAAAGATAAAAAGTAAAAAAAAAAAAAAAAATCGCTTGTGAGGGACAGGATTCTCTTTGTGTCAGAGTAGGATTTCCTACTCTCATAATAGCTCTGTATATTAAATTCTATTACCTTAATGGTTTATTATTGTATACGAAAATATATTTAACGACTTTTTTGTGGTCTCGGCACTATTTTTGTGAGGGAGTGAGTGCATGAGGAGCGGGTGACGCTCAAGGAGGATGGCTGGCCTCAAGGGAGCAGCCGGCTCGAAGTCAGTAGGCCACTGATGCTGAGTTTATCGAAGGTAAGAGAGGCTCGATTTATAGCTTTCGGTTCGTATGAAAGTACCCGGAGCACTTGTGTTTTGACTTATATGAAGTTACTAGTGTTAGCACTCACTAATCGTGTGGTTATCTAACGTGCTAAATTGCGCCTACTTGATTTAAGACCCCATATGAATTGGATTGCAATTTCATATTATTCCTTAACATTGATCATTAATTTCAGACTATTCGACCTGCATTAATTTTAAAATAAAAGTATAAGAAGTAATTTATATCCTTTTCATTACCCGACTGTATAACTCTGTCAAGAGTTGGTAGCAGCTATATATAGTATACCGTAGTATGCTATATATATAATAATTATATAATTATGTGACTAATTGTATTAAGTGACTCATTCTCTCCTATCTTTTCTTATAATAGTATAATTATGAGTATTTATAGTGCCTCCTATAGTTAACGTTATAAATATATCTAAGTATGTAGCGCCTTAACTATATTACGTGTACTAATTCAACTGCTTCTCTAAACTTTCAATTTTACTTTCGCCGCCGGCGTCACTCGCTAGTGCTCTATTGTGCTTCGTAACTAACGGCTGTATTTATGATTGTACTTTGTGTTACAAGTTTGCGTTCCACCAATTATGTTAATAGATTCCCCGACCACGGAATACAACAAAAAAAATAATCTTTCGGTGCGTCTAACACGGATGAAGCTTGTCAGCGACGATAAGTTTTCATGCGGTACAAATATATTTCCATAAAGTTGGGGTCTTTATAAAATTTAATTATGTAATTTAAAAGTAATAAATACTACAGAATTAATAAAATAATACGTTTTCTTAAATATTTTAACAGTGACCACTGAATAAAACTGCTTCTTTCAAATGAGCTATAAATCCACTTAACTACGCCGTCAGCTGAACTTTGGATTCCGGCATCCCAGATAAGTAGCTTTTCATAACAACTTTCCCAATGCTAATATACATTACACATACGGCTAAACTTTCCAAACGACAACATTATATTCCTTTTCCATAATTAGGGCGAGCGATAAATCTATCAGCAAGAGGTCGAGTTGTAAATCGAGTATTTCTTTGTCTCACTCAAAACGGAAAGTATCATATACCTATAGTAGACTATTACTAACGTGTGCAACTTATTAACTATACGATACTCAGTAGTAGTATGACTATATCACTCTCGGATAGTATATCATATGATATATTAGTATATAGCTTATTAGATCTAGCCTACCTATTAATATAGTGTATAATATAAGCGATTCCTATTCAGATATATATTACATATATACTGTGAATTACGACCAGTATCATATATAATCAATACTACTCGTTTACTAGAGTATGCGTATTGAATACTATAGATACTATATATATACTATATTGGAATATAATCTATATATGTAATAGTAAGGTATATATCACGATATACTAGTAGTACTTGCAGGCAACTTGTTCACGACTCAGGGACGGCTTTTTGTGTAGCTTGGAATTTACTGCTTGCAAGAGACTCGGTGATGTCCTCAGCCACAAACACCCTGAAGAATCTTACGTCAGGTCCAAAGCGAGGTAAGTTTACTAAATAACAAATCACCTGCCCTTTTTATATTATTATTTATGTTTACTTTTAATTACTTCGTCACATTCCATATTCTATTGTTAACTTCTTAATTTCCAAATCACTGTCACTATTATTATTTATTTATTATATATATATATATTTATTCATTATCTATTGATTCTTATTATATTATATTATTATTATTATTAATTATTATCGTATCTATTATTTAATATTATTACTTATATATGTATTATATATTATTATCTATTATTCATTATTATTATTATTATTGAGAAATTAAAGAATGATCTGATGTTTCGTCATTCATTTTAGAATCACCAACTATAAAAAAACGGGTTTATAGAACATTTATATTACAAAACAGAGATCGTTCCATAAGAATCATACTTTTACACAAACTGAGATTATTTATCACCATCAGCTAAGCCTCATTAACCCAAATTACAAATCATTTTCCACCAAATTATCATTTACACGAAACACAAATAGGATTATATTTTGAGCATGCGATATCGAATGAACCAATACCAGCAAATGGGTCCACATTTGGAACAAAAAAAATCTGGTTCATTCACTCAGAGTTTATACGATCACATCTAGTACTAGAACTAAACTTAACCTCCAACCTAACCTCCTCATATTCGTAACCTAAACCCTAACCTAACTTAACTACACTTAACCTTAACATGTTGTCATTGATAAAGATACTAACCTAACCTAACCTAATACTATACTTAATTAACCTAACTTAACCTATACTAACCTAACCTATCCTACACCTTACGACCTAACCTAACAACTTAACTTAACCTAACCTATACCTAACCTATAACCTACACTAACCTAACCTAACCCTAACCTACTAAACCTAACTAACCTAACCTTAACCTAAACCTAACATCAACTAACCTAACCTTAACCGTAACCTAACCTAACCTTACCTGAATTAACCTAACCTAACCTAACCTAACCTGGCCTGGCCTGGCCTAACCTAACCTAACCTAACCTAACCTAACTACCCTAACCTATACGTAACGCTAACGCCTAGCGGCGGCTGGTACAGTGAAATTTTTATTGAATAGCTGTGTGCGACTCTTTTTCTTCCTGGCCTGAATCATTTTTACACTGGTCGACCATTGGGGCTTAGTAATCCCTAGAATCATTTTTTGCACGAAACGTATCCCATAGAGATACATTCACAAAGTATTATCTATTGTTAGCCTGCAAATCTTATTACCGTATTAATTGACTTTAAAGGGCACATATAAAGATTCACAATGCCAAGAGGTTCTTGTCGTTTATGCACATCTCGACCTTTGTGGAGTGGAGACCATTCCTCAGAGGTTATTAATGACGGTAGGCACGGATTATGTTTCCATGGAGCCTTCCATGTTTGTCAAGTTTGAATCTTCAGAAATTCATGAAATTTATATATAGTTAACATAAATAACGTAAGTAGTATATATATATATACTACTATTATATATATTTATATATATATAGTATACTATATATACTACTATATATATATACCTATACTATACCTATATATTAGTATATATACTCATATAATTTCTATCATATCAGAATATATCTACCATAATACTACTATATATATATTATATATACGTAATTTATATATACTGTATATATATTATAACTATATATATATATGACCTATATATATATATACCTATACTCTATAATATAATATACTACTACTTATATCATTTAACTATTATATCATATATATACTCTATACCTATATACTGATCCCCTAGTAGACTCAATATTCATACCTCTCTACTATACTACCCCCGTATATATACTATATACTCTATATATGATTTTAAATGTATAACTATTACGTACTATCACGTTATATATATATATATAAATATGATATATATATATATATATATATGTATATATATAGATATTGATACCTAGATATAGATAAATAGATGCAGATAGTATACTGATACCTACCTATATACGCTACTATCCATATATATATCAATATATTATATACTATATATATATATATTATATATATTATACTTACTATATATATAATTATTATTATACACCTATATAGTATATAACCCTTTATTTACTTTATATATGTGCATATGTGTGCATGTGTTTGTGTCGGTGTACCGGTGGGATATTTAATTAAACAAAATAAATATTAAAACATAAAAAATGATAAATATGAATTAAAATATATAAATATAATTTAATCACAAACATATTCATTTTCTTACAGAAAATGGTTTTTATATCATATTTTTTACGACATTTTCTAAATTACTGTAAAACCAATTCTCTCAGAGCGAAAATTTTTTAATATATTTATTTTTTTTATTCTAATATAATATTTAAAAAAAAAATCATATATTATTCTGTTTAAAAAAAGAAAAGGAAAGAAAAAAAAAAGATCAAACCCCAATTTTTGCTTCCCTTCATGTGTGGTCCACCATTTTTACGGTCCTTAAGACCATCTTTCCCACATTTTTGAAGCTTTTAAATATAGGTGTGTGGTTCTTGTTATTTCAGATGACTCTTTTTTTTTCTTATTTCTTTTTTATTTTCTTCTTTACTTTTTATTTTTAAGTTTAAATGGAGATTCTTTTATGTTATTTAAAAGCTACTTCCCAGCTGTCTATGACGTCTCATTTCATATAATGACCTATTTTGGATCTTGTAAAGAAGGGTATTTGTAAATCAAATTATGCACTCTGATGGCTGTAGCTTCTTGTATCTTTTTTTATGTCTTAAGTGTATATATATATATATATATATATATAATACTATATATTATATATATACATATATATATATATATATAATATACTCTATATATCTATATATAATATATATATATATCTATACCTATATACTATTAATATACTATATTAATCTATAACTACTATATATACTATATATATATATGGTATATTATGAGTGTAAATAGTTAGGTATCTAGCTGGATAGCAGAGGTGGACTCATTGCGTTACTCAAAAAGGTAGTTACGGTTACTCGTTCTTGGTCTCTCACTCCGTACTTTTCGGAAGAATGTTAGTACCGTTGATTCGTTATTCTCCGCTGTTCTTTGACAGGACAAAGTAAGCCGAAGTGCCCGTTACTTCCTTCCGGGTTTGGGTTCTTTGTCTGTCGTGTCCGGTTTTACTCCGCTGTTCTCGCGTTACTTTTACGCTTTTTGAACTCTATCGACCATTGGAGATTATTGTATCTTATGTAGGTTTATGGTGGTTTGGCTGTTTATTAAATGATCTTTCAACGTTATTCAGTGATTTAAGTCTTATAAACATATTCCCTCATAGTATAGACCCTGTGAGCGTACTTCACAGATCTTAGTCATTTTTGACGATTAACCAAAACACTTTAATACTTGGCACCGGCCACCTCCCTCCTGTCAATTCATCGAACTTTTCGCTGCTATCATTTCTGCATCACTCCGTTAGACGGTTTTCATGCCAAACTTATAGTCTCCTCAAAATATTTATAACTCAGACACTGTCCAAGCTGCTCAACCAATCTAACATAGTGTTCATCCACACACCAGAGGACCGTCCATCTTGACTCACAACTATAACCTTTAGCTCTTGGATTCTACGTGCTAGCATTCAAGATATCTTTCTTTTAAATCACCTTCGTTCCAAATCTCCTACCAATCATCTTCTAACCTCTTCAGATTCGCCCACCCTCACGGGCAGCCTTCGGCTCTTCGTTTCCCCATTTCCCACATTCTAACACCCTACCATGAGAGAGAAGACATAACACAGCTCCCTTTCGCCTCACTTCCCGCTACTCTAACTCATTAAACACAACGTCACTTTCAACTCATTTATTCTTACATACGCTTCACTATCGTCGTACATACCTTTGGATTCCAACCAACACAATATATCAACTAATGCCTGAAACAGAGCTTCCTTATTAATCAATATCCATACACCTGTTTGATAAAATCCAAAAAACCTAAATATTCATATTTATCTGGACTTCTTCTCTCTGTATTTTAATTAATCAATCTGTTGTCCATGTAAAGATTTGATCCGACAATTCTCTAGCCGCACTCTAAAGCGCACTTGTTCCTTCACAACAGGTCCTTCAAGTCACTTCGACCATCGCTTTCGACCCACATACCGCGTATATTCTTGTGACCTTCCCTAATACACACTCTACCTATAAGACTAAGTTCCACTCTAATTCACAGTTACGCTGTCATCCTCCCTTGCCTTACTCGTAAGGTACTATCGACTGCTCTCTCTTCCTAATCCCTCGGAAACAATACACACTCCATAAACGCTTTGCTACAGAACTACTCCAAATTCCAATCCATCACAAATGTTGCCTCTTTTCCTTCGATCAATCGTCACCGGTAATTCTATATATACCGTGCAGATTCCATCCTCTTCAAAACTTTCTCCGCTCTATATTCCCATTGACCGTCACTCCGCCTGTACTGATGATAGATCTGTCATCCCCACCAATACCATATTCCCTTTCTTGCCGATACGGTATCAAAACCCCACACTCCATCATTCACATACAATCTCTTCATTATCTGCATGAAATGCAGACTTTCCGAATGTGTTTCCCACCGATATTCTAGTGTACATTGCATTTCTCAATTTACGTAAATGTCACCATACCTGCTCTATAGTCATGTCATTGCTAGTGCTTTCTGCTTGGCGGTAGTGTGTCCTTATTATTATATGTGAGTCTGGCATGATTATATACACTCTGTATCATAGTTAGATATTATATCGCTTCTACCTTATTTTTATTCTACCGAGATAGGTTTTACGTCTATTATGGTACTATATATTAGGCCGTACATGTGATCGCACTTTCAACCGTAGGCAAACTAGGCAAATGCCTTCGAGGGGCGGCTAGAACTATTGAGGGCGCCGGTGCTATGGTTGAGTCCTCGGGTAACGCGGCTCTAGACACTATACAGCAAAAAACTCACAAAAATAAATATCGAAATGTAAATTAGAATTTAGTAATATATGTGAGTAGTGTCGCGTAGTGTACTTATGGTGTTATCGTATTAGCTTAGTCACTCACTACCAGCTCACTCATACCGTGCGTAGTGTACATACTATATATATCTCGATCAATTCCTATATATACCTCATATCCTACGTCTCACGTCTAGCTATATACCCGTATATACTATATTATTATATACAGGTACTGATAGCTCTACCAGGACGATAAAGAGGGAGGAGAATAATGCTGATATCATGAAGGAAAGGAAGACTAAGAAATCTGTTGGGGTATTCGGCCGGCACGACTGTAGAGTGAGGGGTGCTTGTGAGGTAGGTACATAGAGATGAGAGAGAAGATTTGGGTTCTGATGTAATATGGGCTCCGGTGGAGCCGTGAGACACTATAGTAAGGATAAGAAAGCATGTATCTGAAATAATGATGTTGGTGACCTCGAAAGACTGTCCTCATGTTCAGCTGATGCAGAGAGGTAAAATTTTAGGTAGAAGTGAGAGGTTTGCTATGATGATGCGTATTGAAGGATAGGTCGCATAAATATACGAAGATTAGTTCCGATGTAGTCAGTCGAGCTACAACAGGGGCCAAATCCAAGAGGAGTGGCAGATATACTTTAACCGGAGTTTATGCGTGCACACTGGATTGAGGAAGAGATGGGGAAATGATGGAGGAGAGGGATCAGGTGATGTTGATTTGTGGTATGATATTCAACGCTCACTTGAGTAGGGAAGAAAAAGACTGGTAGAGAGTTAGGGCTCCCATTTGCGAGAGGATACAACGAACACAAGCGAGGGAATAGTGTCTGGGGCGTTATTGGATTGATTTCTTGTGTGTGGCAAAGCGAGTCTAAAATATTTGAACGATGCTTGTGTTTATTCACAGCATTAACGAGATGTCTCTACAGTCTTTAGACGAGGTATAGTTATAGGTAATCGAGGGTAACGTCATTAGACGAATTCCGTCAAAAATCGGTGAACTATCTACATAGATAGTCTCCGTAAACGTAAAGGATGGTGAAAGAATGGTTTCAAAGCGTTGAGTTTCCCGTCGCTAGTGTCCTTGGATGAGGATCATTAGTACTGGTGGTGCGGCAATATGACAGATAAGAGGGGAAGGGAGGTAGTATAGATGAGCAGGATAGAGGGCAGTGAGATCTGAGTGTGAAGAGGTTAAAGAACAAGAAACGAGACCGAATTATCAGACGAGGATATGCACGGAAATCCTCTAAGGAAGATGGAGAATTCTTGTACGAAGACATTGGCATGGATTTCATCAGAGGAGAGTGCAGAGAACTGCTTGGAAAAGATGGGTAGGAGGTGTACATAAGGGACATAGAAATACCACCCATGGTGGAAGAAAGCAGTGAAAAATAGCATTTAACGGAAAAAAACGAGGAGAAAAGGATGGATGAAGTGGGCTTAGAGCAAGAACCGCGGCAGCAGGGGAGGAATTAGTGTACATGCAATGGTAATCGGGGGCAGACGAGAATGAAAGAGGAAGGCCTAAAAAGAATAGGAGACTTGAGAGAATGGCAGGAGAAATAAGAGAAGTGGTAGGCGAAGGGAACGAAAAGCTATTTAGAACTTGGCAAAAGGGCGTATATATAATTACCAAACCGTAACTACGAAATATAAAGATAGAAACGGAGAGTTCTTGGTGGACCGAACCGGAAGGAAAGAAATGATAGATAATACTATGAAGATACTATGAAGATCTGCTCAACTGTAGAATAACAGAGAACAAGAGGACAGAAGTCTGCAGATCAGTTACAGAGTGGAGGAAGAAAGCGATGAGAAAGTCGAGAGATAACGGTAATGAATATAGAAGGAGGCTATAAAGATGCAAGGAAGGGTAATCAGCCCGGCAGGAGAGGAGGAGTGGCTGTGGAGGTTGTGGGTCGAGGGAGGAGAGGCGCTGATGACGGGAGAATCTCAGTTTTTCCGATGAACAAAGTGTTTGAGAGTAGGGAATAGGTGGCCGGAATGGTGGAGGGCAAAGCAGATAATAATAAGTACCGATATATAATAGGTAAAAGCGAGATGCTAGGAAGGTCTGTAAATAAATTTATAGAGGTATTTCACTGCTGGACCATCCGGCGAAAATAAACGAAAGATATTGGAGAGGAGGCTGAGAGAGGAAGATAAGAGCCGATGACTGCTGGTGAAGAACAGGTGTACGGGTAATAGTTGAAGAGGAAGTGGAGCGCACGGAGTCCTCTATTCACACTAAGAATGGTCTCAGGAGAAGACTGCTGTCGAATATGAGCAAGATGATTTCCTTCTGTAGCTGTCAATTCCGACACTGCAAAAGGAAATTTGACAATTCGGCTGCCCAAGCGAAAAAGCTCTAGGACGAGCTATGGAGAGAGGAATTCATGGAAAGTGAGGGGGTAGATTAAAAGAGTGCCATAGGAATGTATGTATGGAAATCGTCAGTTGTAACATGTTACGATACCTGAGTGCGAAGAACTGATAGAACGTCGTTCTTGAGGTGAACAACGGAGTTGAAGCAGGGAGTGTTTTTATCGCACCGCTGTTCTATTATATATAGTTTAGACTTGGTGGATAAGGAGAAGTGAGGAGAGACGGGAGAATTTGAAGGGGACATAAATGTCATATGCGGCACGATCTGGCAATGCTGGAGCCCGGTGAGAGAGGAGCCCGATTCGTGCAGGGTGCGTGGAGTTGTTCTGCGTGAGGCTTGGCGAGCAGGATCGAGCGGAATCATTAACAGAAGACAGAGATACATCTAACTAATAACCGAAGGGGAAGAATGAGGAGGAGAATGAGGATGGTGAGAGCAGGGGAGGAGGTGAAGGCGGTAAATACCCGCAATTATCTCGGCAGGATGTTTCTAACATAAGGGGACGGAAGTGGTAAGGCAAGTGGAGGAGCAGAATCTAACAGCGCAGCCAAGTGGTAAAGACGTTAATGGCATTAGTTATGAAAGCCGCTAATACACCATGACTGAAAGATAAACATCCAGAATACGAGGCTTAAAAAAATAATTTTTAAAAGTATACGACTCCGACGCTGTTGCTATCGAGCGAAAACATTGGACAACATACGAGAAGAGCAGGAGAGTAGAATACAAGCGGCGGAGATGGAAGGGTAAAGTAACTATGATTGGAAAATGAGCAGCGAGCCCAAGACAGAATAAGGAGATGCAAGTAAATTGAGCCATGATACAGGGGTAAAGAAGATGATACTGTACGTATGGATGCTGGGGAATTGAGATGGGTGGGACATCTGGAGAAGGATGGGAATCCGGACACCAGAGGGCATGGAAAGACAAGGCGGAGAGAACGACCAGAAGAAGACTGGGCGGATGTCCGGTGGAGATCTCTCTGGAAAGATGTTAGCTACCAAAAATGACAGTAGTGCTAAGAGAGAGAGGAATGTGCAAGCAGAAGGGAATGTTCTGGAGAAACAGACGCTTGCCGCGGCTGACCAGGATGAAGAATCCTTCCTGGAGAGGAAAAGCAGAAAAAGAAAGAATATATACTATTTATATATTATAGTATAGCATATATATATATTACTATATATATACTATTATATATACTGTTATATATCATATCTAATACCTAAAGGAATACTAGAGCCATATTATATATATACCTATATATCTACTTCTGTAGCTTTGGGGTCCTCTCATACTGCTTTAGGTGAGGAGGAAGGCCTAGGGCGTGAATGAATGTTTAAGAGGGCCCTGTATATATATATATTTGTATATTATATTATGTATATCTATATCATATATATATTATATATCGGGTATAATATCATTTATATTATAAACTACTACTATAGATTATATTATATATCATATACTATATATCAATTGATATATATATTGCTATATAGTATATATATATATATATTCCCATCAACAATTTAATTATTAAATTTAACTCTCCGGAGTTGGCAATTGGCTATCAACATTAAAGAAAGTCGAGAAACCTGTACGCGACTAGAAAAGTGCACGGAGAAAAAAATATACGGAACTTATTGGGGCGTTCATGAGAAGAAAAGTAACGAGTCCGCTTACTCGCTTCTCGGTTACTCAAAAAACTGTTTCCGTTAGTAACGGAGTTAACGAGTACGGGCATTGTGCCCACCTCTGTATTATATATATCTTATATCATTTTCATATGATATTATATGATATTATATATATATATATATATATAGCTAGTGAATTATAATGTATATATCATATATATACTAGTATATAAATCTTATTTTAATAAAAACATAACAAAACTTAATTTATGATATACTAATATATATATATTATTATATATGAGAATAGTAATGTATACATTATATGATAATATTATATATATATATAGTATATATATATATATATACTATAAGTGGCTTCCAAGGCTATAGTAGTATATATTAATGATTATTATTACTATGAATTTATATGAGGTATATTATTATTATAGGTATAATACTTTATGGTTATTAGTATATCAGGTATTTTAATATTTCGTATATACTATCTCTAGGATAATATATATATATATATTATGTATTATTATATTGATATATGTTATATATATGTATATATGTACTACTGTATATACTATAGCTCATAAGTACGTATACTATATATATTAGTAGTACTATATAATTTACGTATAGTATGTTATCGACGTATATACTACGGGTATGGTAATACTAATTAGGGTATGCGATGCGTGCGCCTACTGTGCGTTTCGGCTGGCTCTATAGCTAACTTTCCTTTGGATTTTCCATCCTGTCGCTTGTTGCGTTATCTCTTGTCTTAGTTTTCTTTCAGATCCGTCTCCATTTCAGGCCTCTTGTTGTTGATGGAAAAACCTTTTCCTCCTTCTTATTAATTGTGGTGTTCTCAGGAGATTCTGTTTTTTCCAACTTTATTCGCCTTCTTTTCATCACGATTTCTTCTTAGCGTGGACTTCTAACGTCTGGTTCACCGTCTTCATGCCTCGATGTACTGCGAACTTCTCCATTTTCCACTCATTTTAAAATTGTGCTGCCCTCGTGTTATATCTAGCGTTGCTCTCTGTCACAGCCTTTCTGATTTCAATTTCTGTGCCGATTGGTCGGTAATTTCTCAGTGGGGTAAGCCGTAATCTTGTGAAAGTTCAAGCTCTTTGATAACATCAACTTTACTTTCTATATCTGCCTCCCTTCAAACACCATCACAAACTTTCCTATTCCTTTTGACGGCTTCTAATGTCCTTACCCGTAAACCACATACAAACATTGTAGGACGTAAACATAACATTAAGTGAATTGTCCTTGCGAGCCACGCAATCACATCCGGTTTTGCTAAAATGGCCTCAAAAACCAGCTGGGAATTCTGTTGCAGTTATTGCGTGAATTTGTTTTTCTTGCTGCTCAGATGCTCCAGTTATATATATATGGTCTATGTCTGCCCCTGTATGGAATATGTTGCCCTGACATTTGGGTGGTTCGGTTCCGACCCTCATTTTGGGATAGAAGTTGAAGCCTAAGGCTAAGAGGCTCATAGAAACTAGTCCGCATACTTTTCTGACTTCCCTTGACCCTCGTTTTCTCTGCGTCGTTGAGTCGCGCCCTATTTTTTTCTATAGGTATTCCTGCACTAGACGGCAGTGCTCGAGGAATGACCTCTCGCATTCTCCCACCACTGGCGTTCGCCCTCGTATACAAGAAGGTGCCTTGGTTCTCTTCATATATCTGTGGCCTGAATATTGGAGACTCAAGATCCACTCGTTGTGGTAAGCCGTCCTTCTTTCCAGCCAAATCTGTTTTGTGGGAACTCCTTGCCCTTCTTTTTATTTTCCCCCGCTATATTCAATCTTCTCTATTTAAATCCCGGGTCTTCTGCGGACCACCTGAGGGTAATTGCGTTAGGCAAGGGAAAGGGTGGGGTTTACTTCCCATTTATTTTAATGTTTTTTCTTTATGTAATTTTTTTTTATTTTATTTTATCTGTATCATTTTTATTTTTTTTTGGCCCCCTCTCCTCCGCTTCATCCGAAAACGGGCAGTTGCCGCGTGAGTGGTGGTATCTGGGTAATATAAAAACAAAAAAAAACAATAAAAAAATATATACTATATATATATATATATTTATGATTATATATTATAATATATATGATTTTAGAATAGTTATATTATTATTATATAGTTAGTAGTGATATGATATATATATAGTATATATATTATATATATTATATATAGTATATATTATTATTTATATATTATTAGTATATATTACGGTATATATATAGTAGTATATTTATATAGTATATATAATAATATAATATATAGGTATTATATAGTATATTATTATATAGTATATTATATATATATATTAGTACCATATATATTATATATATATTATTATTATATATATATTCGGTATATATATTATTATATATATATATATATTATAGTATAGTAGTATACTATATAGTATATATTATAGTAGTATATATATTATAGTGTAATATATATAGTATATTATATATTATAGGTATAGTATATATATATTATATATTAGTATTATATATATATATATATATGTTAGGTATACAGGGGCAGTAGCAGAAATTTGTTTTCGGTGGGGGTTGAATTATTATATATAATATATTTATATAGTATAGTATATATTATATATATATATATATATGTTGATATATGATAGTATATTATATTATATGTAAATATATATATATATGATATAGTTAGCCTACTATAATATATTGTCATATATGTATATTTATACTTAGATATTATATATTAGTATATACTATTAATTATGAGTTTACTTATATATATAATAGTATATAGTATATATGATAGTATATTATATTATATTATGAGTATAAGTTATATATATATATTAGGTATGTTAAATATATAGTATATATATATAGTGATTATATATATAGGTACTTATAGTTATTATGGGTATTCTATGAAATATATCGTACCTGTATTATAGTATTAATAGTTATTACAATTATTATTATTCTCCATTTAACCGTTTTGATAAAAATTTTAATTTAAGTTCGTATTTATGTCTAAGATTTTGTGCGCGAGCAAAATTTTAGCATGAAGATCAATTAGTTGAAAATATAATGTAAAGCTCGTCCTTATTGAGTATTATCTAGTTTCAGAGTTCAGATACCAGAAGTCAGATCAAATTGATTAAAGAATCAGAAGAAAATCTCACTTCAATGATAGCTGCTGCTCCAGAAATCCTCGCCTTGCGAGAGCGGATAACTTCTACAGGAGAATAGGCTGGCGACCTCGAGATATCAATTCTACTGAAACACAAATCCGTCCGGGCACAAAAAATAGTATGTGGAAACCGGCTGTGAAAAGGCTGTGGAACGTAAAACCACTTCGGTGCTACGAAGAGATGAGTAT
>JABUQX010029926.1:0-5000 GCA_015478945.1 Trachelipus rathkii
CGGTATTGCTTCGTTCAATCAATTTGGGTGTTTTAACCGTTTTCGCATTTATCGTGAAACGCTCGCGTTTTCGTTACTTACGCTTCAGCAGTCTTAAACCCCTGCATTCTTATTTTTAATCCTTTATTCACATACTAAGTAATTCTGAGGTAGAGCAGGGATTAGAAAACATGTTCAGAATTAGGGTCCTTATTGGAGGGCTGCAGAATAATAAATCTGCAGATGGTTTGAAGCAAATCGAAGAATTCAAAGGTGGTATAGAGTTTAAAGACGGGAAATATCATATAGATCTTCCATGGATTGAAGATAAACTTCCTTTGTTGCCATCAAACTATAACATTGCTCTTGCAGTGCTTAATAGAGTTCATAAAAATTTGGAAAGTAAAGATTTAGTTAAAGCCTATGATGATGTCTTTCAGCAACAATTAGCTGATGGTATTATTGAAGAGTTCAGTGTATCTCCCTCTGAGTATAAAAATTATATTTGGGTTCCTCACAGACCTGTTATCAAAACTGATGAACAAGTATCAACAAAGGTCAGGCCTGTGTTTAACTGTTCTCTTAAAACTAATTCTTTACCATCTCTAAATGAGGCAGCCTATACTGGACCAGATCTTATGTCCTCCTTGTTGGGTCATTTATTCCGGTTCAGATCAAATCAGTTTGTCATGTTAGCAGACATTAAACAAGCCTTCCTTCAGATTAAGTTAAAATCTATCGAAGACCGCAATCGCTTTTGCTTTTTTTGGAAAAGTAATGGTCAGTATAGTTTTTGGTTTCACATCCTCACCTTTCATCCTCAATTATATCATTAAGCATCATGCTCAGTCTTATGAGGATGATGCATGTACTCAGATTCTATTAAATAATTTTTTTGTTGATAATTTAATTATTAGTGGCAATGATCTGCAACATTTAAAAGAACTTTATCATGAATGCAACAAAAGAATGGAAGATGGTGGTTTCCATCTTAGAAGTTGGGACTCTAATAATGATCAATTAAGAGCTGTTATGGAAGAAGAGGATAGAATAGTTCAACATCAGGAATCAGAAGATAAGGTTCTTGGATATCTTTTTAATCCTCTTACAGATAAGTTAAAACTAGCAAAATTTTCAGTAAATGCTGATGCAAATACCAAAAGATTGTTGTTATCTGCTGTGTCCAAGGTTTTTGATCCTTTAAATATCTTTTTACCCGTAACTTTAAGAGGTCGGTTACTAATTAGGAAATTATGGCAATTAGGTCTCGATTGGGATGAAAAGGTCCCTGCTGATGTTTTAGTTTCTTGGTCTTCACTATGTTCAGATTTAAATAAATTACATAATATTGAAATTGAAAGGTGTGCTTTCTCACCTTCTCCCTCAAACTCTTTATTTGTATTTTGTGATGCCTCATCCTCTTGTTATGGTTTTGTCGTTTATAGTATAGGTCAAGGTTCTAATTTAATATTCTCAAAGGCCAAGGTGGCCCCTCTCAAATCTAGGGCTTTGCCCTCTTTAGAGTTGTTATCTGTGTTCTTATTTTTCAAATGTATCAAATCAATATTATCAGAATTTTCTAATATTCAGTTCAAAAACATAAAGGTGTTTGTAGATGCTCAAATTGTCCTTTCATGGCTCCTATCCGGAAGAGCAAAAAATAAAAATGTTTTTGTAAATAATAGGCTCAAAGAAATTTATCAAATCAAAAATCAAGTTGAGCTAGAGTACAAAGTATCCATTTCTTATGCTTACATCAATACTGCTGAAAACCCAGCAGATCTGATTACCAGAGGTGTTACAACTTCTATTTTTCTTTCAAAATTGCCATTATGGTTAAAGGGTCCTTCTTGGATTCTCCTAGATCAATCTCAATGGCCTATTAGTAAACTTAAATGTTTGTCTGAGGCCAATAAGGAAAAGACTTTGCAATGTCACACATCTGTGGTAGCTACTCAGTCTTTATTACAATTTAAAGATTACTCAAGTGTGCATAGGCTTTATAAAGTAACTTCAAAAATATTCAAATTCATTAGCAGGAGTAAAGGGTTGGATGAAGATTGTGATCAGAAAGCCCAACTCTATTGGTTGAAGATAATGCAGCAGCATTGTTTTTCTAAGGAGATATTATTTCTCCAAAATCCTAAAAAGGATGAAATTCCACTGCTGGTCAATCAACTTAACTTATTCATAGATGATAAAGGCCTAATCCGATCCAAAGGTAGAATTGCCAAGACACTTTTATATAATGATGATGTGATAAATCCAATTCTTCTTGGCAAGGATCATCATCTCACTAGATTAATCATAAGAGACTTTCATTCAAGATGTCAACATTTGGGTGTTCAAACCACTATCAATTTTATCAGAGCTCATGGCTTCTGGATTACCAAGGCCAGGCAGGCTGTAAAAAATGTTTTGTCAGACTGTATAGTATGCAAAAAATTTAACAGTATACCCTTTAAATATCCAAAAATGACTAATCTTCCTCATCATAGAGTTAATTTTGTGCGTCCTTTTGAGCATACTGGCGTGGACTTTACAGGGCATCTCGTTGTAAAGATTAATGATAAGGAATTTCAAAAAATGTATCTGTTAATTTTCACCTGCCTTAATATCAGAGCTATTCATGTTGATGTCCTTCCAGATATGTCCACTGAATCCTTTTTACTTTCATTCCAACGTTTCACAAATATATATGGCATACCATCCAATTTGTACTCAGATAATGCCAGGAATTTCAAACAAGGTGGAAATATACTGTTAGAATCTTTTTTTGTTTTCAAATATGTTCTCCGAACATATGCGTATCAATAACATCAAACATTACAAGATTCCAGTCTATTCCAGTTGGGTGGGATCAGTTTGGGAGAGAATGATACGAACAGTTAAGGGATGTCTCTATAAAACTATAGGTAAAGCAACCTTAACTTACTTTCAACTGTTAACAAGTATTTCAAATATCACCAATGTTATCAATTCAAGACCTTTAACCTATAGGTCATCAGATAATGATTTGGAAGTTATTGCTCCAAATTCCTTTTTGAAGCCTTATGGCAATTCAAACCTCATATTCAATGAAGTTTCCACCCCAATATGGAAAAAACTTCCTCCCTCACAACAAGACTTAGCCATAACTCTAACTGCTCAAGGTAGAGTTTTGGAGACTTTCAGGGAATTATGGTATGAGTCTTATCTATTAAATTTGCGCCAGACAAGTAGAAATCTCTATCAGTCAGAGTGGACCAACAGAATAAAGGTTGGAGATATAGTTCTGATTCACACCCCTAACAAACCTAGACCCTTCTGGCTTTTGGGTAGAGTTCTGGAAGTCATTGTTGGTGATGACGACAAGATCAGGAGTGTGTTATTAAAAAAGGGAGATGGACAAACCTGTCATTATTCCATTTGTCATCTCTACCCATTGGAGTTATCTATTACCCACTCTGTCTCCAGTGGAGAAACTGATGCTGATGCAAGCAGTGATCTCTCCAATTCAGATGGTCAAAACAATGAAAATACAGATCAGTTGATCCATAAATTCATTCAGTTGTTAAGTAATGGTGATACTGCTATTGTAGATGTACAACCTTCAACTTCAGGTATAAATTCACCTCAACTTGACTCTCAACAGAATCAAATTTCTCAGCTCAATTCAGTCAAAGAAAGACCTATTAGACAGGCTGCTGTCAAGTGTCAAGAATTCCTTAGCAGGAATTTATCTGATTTGTAAAAAAATTTAATTCTTTTAATTGCAATGGTTTCATTTAGCTCACTACTCTTCAGTAGGAGGATATAAAAACTATTATATACTTTCACATATTTCTCTTCTATTTTGCTATTTTAGTATTTTAATTTAGGATATAGTATTTTATTTTAGGGTTCATAAACAATTGGGGATATACTCCCTAGATTTATTAGTTTCCCCCAGGCATATTTTGTCTACATGTAGTATCCATTTTCTGCTTTAAATTTCCCATAAAAAATCACAATGTCTTGGCTGAATTGTGATCTTCTAATTCAAAGCGGTACTGTTAGTCGTGTTTTGGCTGTAATCAAGTTAAAATAAAATGTAAAGAGATATAGAGAATCAAAGAATTAGAATTCATTTCTTTTCAAATATTTTCACTATCCACCTATCTCTATTCTCTTTACCTTCTCACCAATCAAATTTACCCTAACTAAGATTTTAAGTGATAGATTACTAAAACCAAAAGGCAGAGTTATCTATGGAATGTCTAGATCTTATTCAAGAGCTAAAAAAATCTTTAGAAACATAACAAATTCAGGTAAGACTAATTTAAAGGATCATATTTCGCAAAACAAATTATCACTTTTTAAAACCTTATAACGTTAGAGAAAGAAGATTCTTTCTCCCTAGATACACTGGAAGATGGACCAAGTTATTATGAAGTCTTTCTGCATGCTTCGGCCAGATTTCAAATGAGCAAGATGAGTTCCGATAAACTTCGTTTTACCAAGAAGTTTGAATTTAAGCAACACTATCATTGAATGACTGGAAAGAAATCAGTTTCTCATATTCAGAATTTGAAAATAAGTACAGAGATATTGCTAGACACGCTTGTAAAATATTAAATTAGAACTAAGGTACGAAACGGAAATTAAGAATTCTAATGTTGAGAGGGATTTTCAGTCTCTCTAGAATAATCAGGACCACTTTCAAGAAAGTCTTACGACAGCAGATGCATGTGAATGAATATGATATGCTTTGTATTTATTTATATTTTTGACTTGCGATCTGAAATTACTATTAATTTACAAATGGGTGAGCAAAGGATTCAAATGGATAAATTTTACGATAATTTGTAATGAATTGTCTATACAATTACTAGCTATGATGAATGTAAAATGACAGGGCTAAAACAATCTAGTATTTTAAGTTCTGTTATTAGTCCCCTACCAGAAGTTATTGTAAGTCCCCTCGGAGGTTCTAATTAAAGAAAGAGAAGGCGAGGCGGATGCACTACAAATCTGCCAACAGTATCAAAAATTCGGCTGCA
>JABUQX010029926.1:15000-27500 GCA_015478945.1 Trachelipus rathkii
CTTCGAGAGAGAGTGCATCACATTGCAGCTTCAACTTCAGGCTTACTTACCGAGGGGACGACTCGGAAGGCTTCCAGTGGAGAAACTACGGATCGCCCCTCGTTTGTATCGGATCCCAGATCAGTAGCATACGGCGGAGGCCCTGACTATACTACACAGCCATAGTCAAGCTTCGATCGAACTGGGCGATATATAGACGTAAAAGGGACTTGCGATCAGCACCCCAAAGATTTTGAGGCGAGATGACCTAACAGGTCAAGAGCGCGGTGACAAGTTGTTTTTAGGTATTTAATATGCGTGCATATGTTAAGTGGTCGTCTAGGATGAGCCCTAGAAAATTTGACTTGTGAAGTTCCAGGAATGGGCGAACCATATAAAGGTTAGGTTCGCTGGAAAGAAGGTGGCAAGTTCTTCGATTCCCTTTTTCTTGAAAAGCACTGCTGAGGTTTTGGTGGGAGAAAATGGAAGCCATGGGAGTTTCCCCATTGTGAAATTTCTCATAGCTAGTTGAAGTTTGCTCGTTCTGAGAAAAGGCAGCTTGGCACCGGCTATATATAACGCAAGGTCATCATCAACATAGAGAGAAAAATTAACCATCGCTGGATAGAGTAACAATGTCATTAAATCCGAGAGCAAATAGTAAGTACACTTAAAACACTCCCTGCGGAACGCCTTCACTCCCAGAGTAAAAGTTGGCCGTGACGAAAATATAAGAGCACCGAACTTGGAATGGATCTGTTTGACAAACGACATTTATGAAAAGAGGGGAGTTGTCCGCGAAAAGCCGAGCGAATGGAGTTTAAGGGGAATCCCAGTTCTCCACGTTGTGATCATAAGGCTTTTTCAAGCGTCAAGAGAAGACACCAAGAACCATCCCACAAGTTGAGAAGGCTTCGGATGTCATGGTCCAGTTTTAACAAGGGGTCCGCGGTCGAACGATTTTGCGAAAGCCAAACTGGAAGTTTGAAAAAACAAGCTTGGCGAACTCTCCAGAACAGGGAGAAAGCGGCCTGAAACCCATTTTCCCTCCATTATTTATCACAGACGCATCAGCAACAGCATACACATAGAGAGATTGGTCTTGGATCCGCCATGCTTCGGATCTTTCCCAGGTTTGGGGATAGGAATTACAAAGCTGTAGTCCAAATAGATGGAAAACGGGATTCGATCCGATTCTTTATACACTAGATCAGCCAAAAATGCTGATCCGCTGAGGGATGTATGCGGAGCATGATATACCCGAATCATTTCTGACAAGAGCACCGTCTTTGCTACTCGCCCAATGAGGTTTGATACTCTGCAAGTGTAAGAAGACGGTTGTAGTATGATTTCCCCTTTGCTGTTGAAAAAGTCTGGCAGTGCTTGTGTCAGTTCTCAGTTTGAAAGGCTCAGTGTAGCGGAACGAACTCGAATGGCTAGCAAAGCTATAACCTAACGCATCCGCTACCACCACAGGAGCGGAGATCGTATCAGTTTATCAGGCCATAACGGCGGCTGTGGGTGAGGATTATTGGACGACGAGATTATTTTCCTGTGCTAACTTCCGACACTAAAGGAAGGGGAGTTGTGGAGTTAACATTGATATGTAAGTTCGAAAATATTGTTTACGCGTTTGAAGATTAATTCGCCGATCTCTCGCTGCGGCTGCTTTATAAATAATCATGTTGGGGTGGGCGGGTCCCTTTTTTGTATTGCCCTGTAGAGTTTCTTTCTTCTCTCGGTTGGCTTGTGCGCACTCTGGGACCACCAGGGGTTGCCGACCGCTTGCCTGAGGAAGATTAGCGGGAGCAAGCTTCCGCTCAGCAGAGATGCTATTCTGGAAGAAAAGCAAAAGGCAATCATCAAACAGTCGGAAATCGTTATTTGAAGGAGAAAGAGGATAGCTGTGGCCTGATAAAAAGGAGCCCACTCCGCTCGATCATAACGCCACTGGAGTTGGGTTTTTGCATTGGGCTTGGAACAAGCTCATTTAATGCTATTGGGTAATGAATCGCTGCCGAATAATAATCAAAGCGGGACCAGGGAAAACGATCCATAAGGGAATGGGAACAAAAGGAAATATCATTACAAGAAGAAGTGTGTGTATCCAAACGTTCATAGGTAGGGAGTCCTGTGTTAGGCATCCCAGAAAAGGGGGTAGGAGATCTATTAGAATCTTGGACTTAGATGAAGTGACAGAGTCCACCCCCTAAGGGGTTGGGCGAGGTCTGCAACGTCACCTAGTATAACACACACAACACACCACACACACAACCGAGCAGGGAGCTGTTTGAAAGATCTACTAAGTCGAACCTTAGTAAAATTCCACTACTCGGAGCTAAGTAGATTGAGCATATAGTAATGTCGATGGAACAAGTGAATTCTTGCCGCTACTGCATGAAATTTGGTTTGGAGAGGGACTGGGGAATAGGGAATAGAATTTGTGAATGAGTATTCCAGCCCCTCCCTTATCATTGTCAACCTCTTTCTATAGAAGTTAACGGCAATTATAATAATTCAGTGGTTGAAGAAGTCACAGATGAAATAGTCCGCATCTCTGAACACATATACACTTTGGTGATGACATATGTTTATTAGTTGAACAAGTCTTTCCGAAAGTTCGAGAAATAGCCACGACAATTCCATTGAAGGAAAGTAGTCTGGTGAGTTTGAATATGTATGAATGGTGGTCCTATTAAGAGACAATTGTTCTCTATGTGACTGGGGGGAATGTTAGAGGTGGGTTCAGATTGAGAGGGAAGGTTGAGACGTGGGTCTCGGCGAGGATGGGGAACAAAACCTGGGGGAAGAGGGTAGTCATACACCAGAGATTTATTAGGTTGTATGACATCTTTTAGGGAGGAATTTTCAGATGTATTTGGTGAAAGAGCTTCACCATGAATGCGAGATAAGTTGAATTCAACCGAATCCAACTTATGTGAGTTTGGTTGGTTAATAGAAGAGCATTCGTAATGCTCATATTTGTTATTGAGAGCAGTATCAGAATCCTCTTTACAAGCAGATTCAGAAATGTGGGAGGGACATAGAGTTGTTTCCATGGAAATGGGGAAGGAAGCTGTATCTGGAAGGGTATTGTCTTTTTGAGAATGTATTGGGGTTATAACATCGATTTCCAATATGGGATTCGATGAATTGGCTAGGTCAGATTCTGGAGAATTTTCCAGTACTTCATCATGCGGGTGATTTTGGGAAATTGGGCAGTTTGATTGACTGGAGAATGGGGACCTCTGGGTCTATCTTCATGCCTCCAACAGACCCAGACGCTTAGATCGTTTGCGACGTTTACGTTGAAAAGTTTTCCATTCACCTTTCTCGGAAGTGCAGGAAGCATCTAGAAAGAGAAATGGGTCATCCGCATCAAAGCTCCATTTGGTAGCTGTTATCCAATTCATCTTCTAGGGTATAGAAATCCCTTAGAGAGAGCGATAAAGGAAACTCGGGAGAAGAGTTATAGAAGGATTGAAGAGCTAAAACTGTCTTGTAGACTATTAGATGATTGGTTGGTGGGTTGTTCATTAGTTGGGATTTGTTTGGGTAACAATGTCTTTTTGAAGCCTTGGCATTTGTCTCAGAAGTAGCTTATGGCGAAGGTCCTCTTCTGAGTTGCCATTTTTTAACATCTGGGGTTACTGTGTCTTTGTTTAAAAATTCGGTTGCTCTATATATTTTAAACGATAATTCTAAAACTTGGCGACTATTCTTTTGTGTGTGTTTTGAAACATCTTTACCAGGGGTTAGTAATAGTGGGAGGCGAATAAAGGGACAAAGAGACCGTCCTCTTGCAAAGTTTGGTGACCCGGGCCGGTGGGCCCCGGGCAGTGTGTCTTGGCAGGGAGTGTTTTCCAAATTTTGTATTGGATGAGCTAGCTTAGTTTCATTGCTAGCTTGTTGAGAGTTAATATTCAGAGTAGGCTTGTTGATGGCTTTTTGGACGGGAGATTGAATCAAGGGCTGCTTTTGTACTCTTTGAGAAGTTGGTAGTGTGGGCAGTACAGGTAGACTGGTTGCAGTACTTGCCTGAGTTTCAACGGAATTTAAGAGAGGAGTTCTATTAGGATAGGGTTGTGTTGGCCGATTAACACGCGGAGGCGTGGGGGCAGCTGTAATTGTGGCGTAAGATTGATTTTGATTTGGCTGATATTTTTCATTGAGCTGGCGTATAGCATCTCTCCTGCTCAATTTATGTATGGTACATAGCTCTAAAACCTCCTGTTCAAACAGGTAAGACGGGCATTTGAAAGAGGAAGCACTGTGGGGTCCTTTACAGTTTCTGCAGTTAGGGGTATTTTCACATGGAGTGTGAAATAATTCTCCGCAGATTGGGCATATGTCTTCCTGTCCCCTACAGTATTTTCGGGGATGACCAAACCGTTGACATTTGAAGCAGCGTCTGGGTCGAGGGATAAACGTGCGAACACTGTAACTTTCAAACCCTATTTTGACCTTTGTAGGTGGATAAGGGGTATTAAAGGTCAGTAGTAACCGGGAATTTGGTTTGTCAGGAGTTTCCCGGCAAGGGGGAAATCTATAAATGTTGTAACTGGAAAAGTCTGTTCTGTTGGAGTTTTTCCATAATGGACAGCTGTTGTCTTCGTCTCTCTGAAATTAGGACAAGAATGTGCCTTTAGTGTTGTTTCTTAATGTCATCAGAGTAGAATATAATAGGAAACAGTCTCCCAGAGACGTTAAGGATGACAGAATGGAACTTTGATTTCGGTTAGCAGCTTTTACGAGGAATGGACCCATTCCTCATCAATGTGACTGGAGGTTCTTCAACTCCTAGGGCTTTTTTAAGTGCTCTACTGAGAGGAATATGGTTCTGTGCTCAGTAAGAGTTTTGGAGGTACGATCGTAGTATGTAATAACATCGGGAATACATGTCTGCTGACATTCTGGGGGGTGCAGCATAATGGAGGTAAACAATGAGAACGACTATTACGGGGGTCACCTTTGTGGGATTGCCCGACCGTTGGGGCACCTGAAGGTGTTCGAGGTTTCTGTCTGACGAATCGTTGAAATTTTCGCGAAGGACCCTCAGTGTATGTAAAGAAGAAAGCAAATCATAGGTACCAGGTCTAGAAGTAGTAGGGACCATGGTAGGGTCAGGCTGGGTACTGATAGATGGTAATTATTGTTGTTGTTGTTGTTCAGCTCACCTTGGTTTAAACACGTTATTTCGTTCAAGGCTTTTCCATAAAAAATTTTACTCACAAACTTCGTCTCCATCGGATGAAACAATATAACAATAATGCCAAAATGAGATATAAACGAAACTAACAGGATGGCTGGAAAGCGTATATTCAAATAAGGAAGGGTAATCCTCTTCTCACAGCAGGTCACAGTCCAGAGACCCACACAACCACCCGGACCCCACCCGTAGGGTGGGCTGTGGATGTGGCCTCGGCAGATCCTCCCAGAACTCTCTACGTCGGTGACCCACCCGTTTACCACACGGCACCTATAGTCTTCACGCTCTTCACGCAAAGTATGAGATTATACACACAAAGTGCAGAACACAGCCTCCACTGGTGGTTAGCCAGGGCTCAGGTTCCTACAATTGGCGGCCCGGTCAGTAGGTGGAGCGGTAAATGACCGGGGATCATTATAAACTGTAACCCTCATACCCACGGGAGGAAAAGTATGGGTGCCTGAAAACCCTGCAGGGAAAGAGGCCCGGTGCCATGGGGCTTGTGATGGGAAAGGTAAGGGCAGCATTATACAATTAATGAAGGGACCTTATGGTGGAATCAAAAAGTCCAGTTTTTTCTGCTCTAGGACAACTGAAGGGCAGTATAACCCGCCCAAAGTATCCCAGAGAGCCCACCCACCAACTGCAAGGTAACTGGACAGCGGGTGGATTATATATATATCTATATATATATATATATTATATAATATATATATATATATAAATATATATATATCTATATATAATATTATAATATATATTATATATAATTATTATATATAAATTATAAAAAAACACTACACTAACACGCATATATCAACATACTAAATGTATCGATATACCAAATATCGATTTCATGTACGTATAACAAGTATCGATTTTCGATAATCGAACCCAACAAATATCGAAAAAAACTCTAAAAAAATTAGTGCTGCCGAAAAGTAAAATTTTACCATATATATACCCTTATATATATATATATACATTATATTTGCAAATAAATGTAATTATTATATATATATATATGATAATAAAAAACTGAAGCAATAAAGTAACAATACGATATATAAGCAGGAAATATATATATATATTATTACTTTAACCCCCACAAATATCTTATATTAGATAATTGAGTTATCAGTATTATATTCTTGTGAGTTCCTTTTTCAATTAAAATTATTTGATGGTATACTTTTGTTTTATTTCAAATTGTTTTTTTTCATCATGCGTTTATTTTATTTTATTTTTTATTTATAATTATAACTTATTTTATTTTATAGTAGTATTTTATTATTTCTTTATTAATTTTTATTATTTTATTAAATATTCATTATTAAAAATTATTTCTTATAGCTATTTAGTATTTAGAGTAAGAGGCAAAGGCTAAATTCAGGATTAGACCATTATAAATATTAACTATTTTTAACTAGAGACATCGCTCGCATTAAGAAAGAAAATAGCCTATATAAATGTTTATTTTAATTTTTTTTTAAATAAAACACGAATTTTTATGCATTATATTTGGAAAAAAAACTTATACAAAAATTAATTCACGAATGTGTACACTGTAAACGTCTTAAAAGTTTTCTCTTGTTATTTTGGAGAGCCCCAGCTGTCACCTTTTTTTATATTGATTGAAAAATAGCATAATTAATGGCGATGATTCTTACACTTTAAATTTTAAATAATCCTTTATATGTATTATGTAATAATTTCTTTCATATTGACCAATTTTTCACAAATAATAAGAGAATTTATTGTACTAATGAAATTTAATAGAAGATATGATCATTACTATAATAACTCATGCTTAAGCCCTGAGTGTAGGAAGTCACCTTATATAATTATATATCATATATCATAATATTATTTATAATATATTATATATATATATATATATATTATATATATATATATATATATACTTATATATATTATATATATATACACGGTAATATATATATATATATATATTATATTATAATATATAATATCATATATATATATATATATATATATATACTATCTATTATATATTATATATATATATTTTATATATATATATATATATATATATATATATTATTGAGAGTCAAATCTATCTCGCGTTAGGTCTGCATTTAGGGAAACGTAGATCATCCTAGGTTAGGATTGAGACCCAGGTCATCAACGATGCATCCAGGTTAGGTTAAGGTCTACGGCATGAACGAATCCATATAGGGTTAGGGTGAGGCCTACGGCTTCGCGGTCTGTTTTAGGACCCTCTAGTTCAGGTTATTATATGTTTTGTTAAACATACCAATAAATCTGTGAAGTACTTAACAAATCTTATCCGTAACCTGAACTAGAGGGTCTAAAATGAGACCCGAAACCGTAAGCCTCAACCTAACCTATAATGAAGTCGTCGATGCCTTAGACACTATTTTAACCTTAGATTGCATGTCGATGCTGTAAAAGGCCTCAACTAACCTAAACTACTTGAGTAAACGTAGGCCTAACCTAAAATTACGCTTGCAGTAAACGTAATGCTAACAATAGATGCTTTGACTGTCCTTAAAATATTATATATATGGTAATTGTGGAGAATTCACCAGTCCAAAGTAGAACGAAGACACTCATCACACATACAACAATACATCTCATATTGTACAACAATGATCAACAAATTAATTTGAAGTTTTATTTTGTTTGTTTTTTTGGCCAGATTTGCGCCTACGACCTTTAACGTTTATATTCTCACAAAAAATTCTTCAAAATAAGTCTGCGTAAGATTTTTACCTGCTAATTTTCTCGTTTTCTATGAGGGCTACCACTTATCAGAATCGATGTATTATTCCGAACACTACTCTCGCTCTCGAATTTCATAATATTTTTTTTCGATAATCAATAATTTTTACGATTATCAACGATTTACATTAAGCCGTTTTCGATTTTGCATTTCTGCTTACGAAACGTAAAGAAATGCTAAAGTTTGCGTTCGATTATGTCAATTTAAGCACAAATTTAGGAAAATACTCACCAAACGTAAGGAATTTCCATAAATCTGTAAGGTTGCTATTTCACGTGCTTACCGAATTTAAGGAAAATGCTTACGAAAAAATGTAAACAAACAAGATGGCGGCGTTTGATCTCATGAATGTTTCATTCATGAAATTAGCTTTAAATCTAATTTCTTCCATATTGATAAACTCCATCACAATAGTTGATCAATTATTTGTAATAAAAACCATTTGTTATTTTTTTTTATTTCTGTTTATTCCAAAACCACGTGCTCCATCACAACAGCTGATCAAAATATATGTAAACAAACGTTCGATTATGCCCGAAATTCGTGCTAAAACTGGATTAGCATTTCTTATCGAGCGTAAGCACAAATGCAAAATCGAAAACGGCTTTAAAGCCGTTTTCGTGTTTGAATTGCGTTTTTGCGTTTGTTTTTGTCTATTTTAGCGCAAATTTAGAAAAATGCTCGCCAAACGTAAGGAATTTCCTTAATTCTATAGGGTTACTATTTCCCGTGCTTCCCGAATTTAGGACGTGCTTATGAAAAAGTGTAAATAAAATTCAATAAAGTTAGTAAATCTAATTTCTTCCAAATCGGTAAACTCCACCACAATAGTTGATCAATTATTTGTAATATAAACCATTTGTTAATTTTTTTGATTTCTGTTTATTCCAAAACCACGTGGTCCATTACAACAGCTGATTCAAAATGTTCTAAACAAACGTTCGTTTATGCACGAAATTCGTGCTAAAACTGGGTAAGCATTTCTTATCGAACGTTAGCACAAATGACAAAAACGATAACGGCTTAAACATAGCAAATAAAGCCGTTTTCGATTTTGCATTTCTGCTTACGAAACGTAAGAAATGCTAAAGTTTGAGTTCGATTATGTCAATTTAAGCACAAATTTAGGAAAATGCTCACCAAACGTAAGGAATTTCCTAAATTCTGTAAGGTTGCTCTTTCCCGTGCTTACCGAATTTAAGGAAAATGCTTACGAAAAAATGTAAACAAACAAGATGGCGGCGTAGTTGGTCGTTTGATTTCACGAATGTTTCATTCATGAAATTAGCTTTAAATCTAATTTCTTCCAAATCGATAAACTCAATCACAATAGTTGATCAGTTATTTGTAATAAAAACCATTTGTTATTTTTTTTTATTTCTGTTTATTCCAAAACCACGTGCTCCATCAAAACAGCTGATCATAAAATATGTAAACAAACGTTCGATTATGCCCAAAATTCGTGCTAAAACTGGATTAGCATTTCTTATCGAGCGTAAGCACAAATACAAAATCGAAAACGGCTTAAGTTGTTAGACCGTTATCGTTTTTGTCATTTGTGCTTAAGGTCTTAGAGATCTATAAAAGATTTAGGTAATGTTTGTACAAAATAACTCGTTAGAATAAGAATCTCTTTCTCTATATAAATACATTTAAAAATAAAAAAAAAATAAAAACTTCATTGAAACGTTATTTGCCAGCTGTATGACCGTGATCCCAAAACAACTCTTACTAATCATTAATTTAGTTAAAAACTAAATATAGGCTATCTGTAAAATAAATATAATCTTATTTAAAAACGTTTACTATTGCTAGCTTGTCCCATAGTATTATGCATTTCTATACAGAAGAAGTAAACAAAAGAGGAACCAGATAAAATGAAAGCTTCAGAATTAAAATTGATCTCAGCAATCTAATGCAAAATATTTTTTTCCTCAAATTAACATTTTTTGTATCAATTGATTTAATTCACTGATAATTAATCTAATGATAAAGTATAAACAGATAGCCAAAACAGGTGAGTAAATAATAAAAATATCGCAATACCATATATTCTTATTCCATATATGTATTATAATACAGTACATTTATAATTTAAATAACTTAATAACTAAACAATAAATTATATTTACTAAACTTATTATTAATTAGGTAATAATTACTATTATTTACTAATTTTAAAAAAATAATAATTAAAAAACTAAAAAAATCAACAAAAAAAATCAAAAAAAAAAAAAATCAAAAATTGATTTTTGTATTAATTTTTTTTTTAAAAAATCACCAACCCTGCGTTTCAGACGAAATAATG
Organism: Trachelipus rathkii; assembly: GCA_015478945.1. NCBI lineage: Eukaryota > Metazoa > Arthropoda > Malacostraca > Isopoda > Trachelipodidae > Trachelipus > Trachelipus rathkii. Next base: position 25,285 of record JABUQX010029926.1, read on the forward strand.
GATGGAAACACTGTAAGAAAAGAACAAAGTACAAATGCACTTAGAACTCTCAAGTTCTGCATCTGTAAAAACCTACCGATTTCAAAATTACCACTCAGGCTGAAAAGATTTTTTAGATTTTATCAGGGAATAACATTGCAGGTTGAAATTCTTTATTTCCAAAGCCAGCATAAACTTCAGGTACCAGAAGTATCATTTCCGTTTATAACAAATTTTGTTTCAGATAATAAGTCAGCATTTATTCCATCCTGATTTACGAAAATTAGTTAGAGATGTTTCGTTAACAGGTCCAGTTTGCGGGATATAGTTCCGATTGTAATCGTAAACTGTTTCTCAAAAATTCGTTATTAAATCAACTGTGAGGATATTTTTTACTGGCATAGACTCAGAATTAGTGTGATTATTTGTGAGTATTTGCACGGAGGCGAGGTACGCCTAGAGGAGGAGATGGCTCAAGTAGAGTCCGACTAGGTTGGAGTACTAGACTGAACCGGGGGAAGATTCTGGGAATAAATTTAAATCCTTTATGTCAGGGTAACTGATTTCTTTTAAGAAAAAGGGTGTCTATGTTATAATACGTGGGCGACGAGTGTTGATATCCTGGCAAGTAAACCGAGGAGTTTCTAGGGACTTGTGAAGTATTGAGGACGCTGGATGGATTGGGAGATCACGGGCAAGGTGAGAGGCCATTTCAGTGGGTTTTGAAGCGCAGATGTTTGAATGACACGGCTTGCTCGAAGGTAGAGTAAAAGTTGGTCTAGAACGAAGGTTGGAAGCAGGTCATGGCGGCATCATGTTGAGGCGTGGGTAACACAGAGCGCCTTAGTGTAGTGTTGGGGAGAGGATATCCTTAAGGTAAGTGGGTGATTACGGAAACGGATTGTTAGGATTAAGATGTTTAGTGAGAGCTTTCTGTGTACTGTAGCAAATACACGAACCTTGTAACATAAAAGTACTTTTCAACAAATTTTTCTTTAATGCGAAACATCAAATATTAGATCAACCAATAGCCAACAGCACCAAGAGTTGATTACAAATTTTGGGTGAGGGGGCATGAAAAATTTAGACCTTTCGAAGTGGAAGAATCAGTATTAAAAAAAAATGATAGTAACATCTGATATGGTGAAGCAAACTTGATGGAAAATATACAGGTCCTTATAAGGTTTCTCCGATTTTCCAGAACAACGTTACGTATGAAATTCAATCTTTGGTTAATGAGAATTAGGTATTCCAGGTTCAGTATAACTATTTAAGGCCTTGGAAGGAGTCCCCCTGGTTACTTAGCAAATCACCCTCTGTTTAAAGAACTTTGTCCTAGCAATTTATCAGACTTGAACAATATTCAAGAGAAAGAAATAACGTTAGAGAAAGAAGATTCTTTCTCCCTAGATACACTGGAAGATGGACCAAGTTATTATGAAGTCTTTCATACTTCAGCCGGAATTTCAAATGAGCAAGATGAAGTTCCGATAAACTTGACACCAAAGAGTTTAGATTTAAGCAACACTATCATTGTGAATGACTGGAAAGAATCGGTTCTCATATTCAGAATTTGAAAAATAAGTACAGAATATTGCTAGACACGCTTGTAAATATTAAATTAGAGAACCCAAAATTGCAAACGGAAATTAAAGAAATTCTAACTAATTTAGAGAGATTGATCTCTAGAATAATCGGACCCTTTCAAGAAAGTCTTACGACAACAGATGCATATGTGAATGAATATGATATGCTTTGTATTTATTAATTTTTTGAACTTGAAATTCTCGAAGAATTCAACCTAATTTACCAAATGGGTGAACTTGAAGGAATTCATGGATAAGATTTTACGATTATTTGTTAAATGAATTATTAATACCGGTGCTTACTAGCTAGTGAATGGGAATTGTAAAATGAAGCGGCTAAAACAAATTCTAGTATTTTAAGTTTCGTTATTAGTCACACTCCACCCTGGGGCCAAGACAAAGTTTTGTAAGTACCACCTCGTCGGAGGTTCTATAAAATTAAAAAGAGAAGACGAGCAGATCACAAATCTGGCCAAATCGTATAAAGATCAACTTCAGCTCTTTAATTCTGGAAGACTACACGTGGCAAGAATGTAGCAACTTGGAATTAAATGTCGAGTGAGTTTCCATGATGTTTGAGGTATGGGTTTTGTTATCCCTTTTTAATACTTTCTGTTCAACAAAAAAATAATATGCAAAATTTTTTAGGTA
>JABUQX010029926.1:32500-35509 GCA_015478945.1 Trachelipus rathkii
AGAAGAAACATGAAAAGTCGAAAAGAAAGCCAGCCTTACTGCCACCCTCAGTACCATTAATTAGTGAGAACTCGTCGCAGTCAGAAATTCCACCTTAGAGTTTCATGGGACAGCGATAGACCCTCACTATGGTAGATCGTCAATGTAAGTGTTCCATTCCCTGGCCAGTGGCCAACATATCCCCCTCACAATCCCACCGCCATTCAACTCCTGCATACACTTTCTTCTCGCTCTACCAAACTCACATCATTTCTCTCCTTCAAGCATTCCGTTACTGGACTCACTCCACTTTTTCTTCGGCTCCCAGCCGGTCGGTTCAAGTACACTCACTCGTATACATCCGCTTAACCAAACCCGACTATCATTCATCCTTCATATGACCAAACCATCTCAACATACTTTCATTTATTCTCTTTCATTTACCCCTTTCTTCAACACCACTGACAACTCTCTAATACGTTCATTCCTCATTTTATTCAATTCTTCTCACCTAGCACACTCCTAAAATTGTCCATCTGAACCATTTGAAACTTTAGATCTATACTTCTTATTCCAGAGCATGTCTCACTACTATACAATACACAGGTAACAACAACATACCCTCCATGTAAGACCCTGACACACGTCAAAGACTTTAGCCCTTTACATTCCACCAAACGATTTAATTGCACAGCCACCTTCCTACTATTCCAACTTTCCTACTACAACTCTGCTTCATAAAGTCCTTCTAATCCACTATTCTCTATTTTCCTAGGCATTTCATTGTTCCACCTGGCTTCACCATCTCTTCTCATTTCAAACTGAGGGGCGTCCTCCTCAAACCATAATCTACTCTATCCACGTAATTCAAGCCCCTCCTTTTTACACACCTGCCAATCTCTCTACCAATCTTCAAACCCTCTTCCCGATTCGCCAACACAGAACCAAATCTAATCCGGCATATAATAGGTTAAGGGCACCCTCCACTCATCCTCCATTCTCCTATCATTCTACCCATTTCCTGGCCCCCCCCCATCCCCACCATCGAATTTCTTCATACCCCATCCCATATACAAATTGAATAACCAAGGGAGACATAACACATCCTGCTCCACTCCGCTATTAATCCTAAATCAATCACCATTGACACCATTTTTTATTTCTTACACACGCTTCATATCGTCCATACATAATTTTGATTCCATTCAGAGCCTACCACACCATATTCATTAACACCTGCCATATAAGTTTCCCTATTAATTCTATCATTACGCCTGTTGCAAATTCCATTAAAACCTAAATACAATTTATTCTTCAATCTCCTTCATTTTTCTCAATCATTTCGGTTTCAATGTAAAGATTTGATTCACCCATCCTCTACTACCATCTAAAGCCCACTTGTTCTTCACCAATTCAGTCCTTACAGTCACTTGACGCACTCTTTCGACCAAAAATACCACATATTACTTCACATCCACCTTCAACACATTTATTCTTGTATAATTTCTACAGTTCCCTTTTCTCCTTACCTTAATATAAGGGTACTAATAACATGCTCTCCTCCAATCCCTTGGAATATATATATATATAAACGCTTTATTACACAACTTCCAAATCCAATCAATCACTATCTCGCCTCCGTTCTTGATCATTTCAACAGTAATTTCATCTATACCTGAAGATTTACCATTCTTCAACTTTCCTCACTCTAACCCATTACCTCTCCTCTACTAATACCTCCATCAAATACTATTCCTTTTGGCACATCGAACCCACGCAACATTCACTATCATCTCTTCATTACTGTTAATATTGTGCAAGAATTTTCGAAGTGTTCTTTCCACATTCCTCTCTCCATTTCATCAGTTACAAAAGCACCATCCCTATTCATTATATAAATATATTCTTCTTCTTCTTTATCTTCCTTATATTTTCCCAAGAATGGGAGTAAGGTGCGCGACGGGCATCGGAAAAGAAAAGCAGTAGAAGAACATGACACAAGTCGAAAAGAAAGCCCAGCCTTACTCACCCCCTCAGTACCATTAATTAGTGGGAACTCATCGCAGTCCGAATCCCCCCTAAAGCTTCATGGGACAGCGATGGACCCTCCCTATGGTAGATCGTCAATGTTAAAGGGTTCATCCTTGGCCCAGGTGGGCCACAACCATACCCTCAAACAAAACTAATCCTGTTTATACACCTTTCTTCTCGCCTTTACAAAACTCACATTTTCTCTCCTTCAAACATTCGCTTACTGACTCAATCCACCTTTTTCTTCGGTCAACCAGCCGGTCGGTTCCCAACACACTCCGCCACTATACATCCGTTACCAACCGACTTATTCATTCCCATCCTTTCCATATGACCAAACCACTCAACATACTTTCCATTTATTCTCTATTTACCCCTTTCTTCACACCACACCACTCTATAATAAGTTCATTCCCTCACTTTATCAATTCTTCTCACACCTAGCAACCCCTTATTTTTGCCAATCTGATGACATTGAACCTCTAGATCTATACTTCTTATCCCAGCACCATAGTCTCACACTATAAAAAACAACAGGTAACACATACCTCATGTACAAACCCTAGCACAAGACTCAAGACTTAGTCCCTTTACATTCACCTAAGATTTAATTTGCACCAAGCCACCTTCCTGCATTCACAACTTTCCTACTACACTCTGCATCGTCCTTCTTTTCTCCAGCTATACTAAATATTTAAATTCAGAAACTTTCCAGCTGCTCACCATTAACATACTTCAACAACTGAGGGAGTGTCTCCTCACAACCCGCACCAACTCTTCACGTTACTTCCAGTTGTCCTTTATCGCAGGATGCTCTGCTCTCTCTCGTTAACCAACTTTCTCACGATCTTACTCTTTTCAGATTCCTAAAAACCAAGTCGTAACGCATATCACGCCGCTTCAAATCCTTATCTCCCATTCTCCAATCTGTCTCATCAAATTGCCATCCCCACTCGATCTTTCATAACCCCCATTCATATACAAATTGATTAACCAATT
>JABUQX010029928.1:7500-13987 GCA_015478945.1 Trachelipus rathkii
TATATATATATATATAATATATATATATATTTATATTATATATATATTTCTATACTATATAATATATATATATATATATATATTATTAATAATATATTTATAGTATTTATATATATATAATATATATATATATATATATATATATATATATATATATATATGCAAAGGGCCTAAGAATCATCAGCAGAAATTATTCAATTCTTATTTTATCCCTACTATCTGCGAGTGGAATCATTAAGAAACCTTTTATGTTTGTTTATGTGAACGCCTTCTCTTGTATGTACATTTAGATTTTAAATATGGTGATGAATGGTTACTATTGGGATTCGTGTATTTACCTTTTACCGCAAATTACAATATTTTTACGAAAAACTCTTCTTAAAAGCGGCGTTTTTTTTATCTTTTTTAATGTTCATTTTGCAATGACTAATTAGGGGAATGAACTAGAATATTAAAACATATTTTCAATAAGGTAAAGCAGAACTCAAGTTATAATACTTATATCTAGAGATGTGATTAATTTTTCTTTTTTTAATGTTTTTTTTTGTGGAAAAAAAGAAAAAGAACAGAAAAAACACCAAAACTAAGTCGTTTTTTCGTGTTTATTTATTTATTTATTTATTTTACTTAATTTCTGGTCGGAATATGATGGAAAAAGCATCATAAGAAAGAACTAAAAAAATCGTTTCCAAATCATCGACCAAATCTAAAATCACTTCAGTAGAAACAAAAAAGTTATCCTCATTTCCATCTTTGGACAAAAAAAAACCATTAAGAATATAAAAAAATTCCATCCGGATCATGATGAATCATACACCAAAAGACAGACCTGACCCGGCCATTCTAAATCTGCTAAAATAATTAATACAAATTGAGTAGAAAATATTGAAAATAATGAAAATAATTACAAAACCAAACTGGCGCAAAAAAAAAAAAAAAAAAAAAACGGATTTTTTTTTGGCAAATTTACTCAATTTTGTTGTTTTAATATATATATATATATATATATATATATATAGTTATTAAAATATAGTTACGAATTATTTATATATTTTCCAATACTATATATATTATATATATATATATTATATATATATTATATTATATATATATATATATATATATATATATAATACTACTATATATATATATACACTATATATATATATAAAAAATAAAAATATAAATATATATTAATATTTATATATATATATATATATATATATATATATATATATATATATATATATATATATATATATATATATATATTATATATAAATATCATTTTTTTAAAGATCGTTACGAAATAATGTATTTATTAATTCTAAGTGGTTAAACATTGCTTTTAAAGACGCTAGATATAAAATAATATTCCACCAAATTTCGTATTTATAGCTTTTGTCTATGGTGTAATTATCACTTATGGCAGCACCAGCCAATTTTCATGAAACTTGCATCAAAATTTGAAATGATCAATAAAGAAAGAAAACCTTAAGAAAAAGTAAAAAAAAAAATGAGCCCAAAATAGTAACGGTCTCCAAATTTTTTATTAATAACATATTTACTTTTTTTTTTGTGGTGAAAGAAGAGTTTGCGGAATCATTGATTAAATTGATTGATTAAACTCTGCTTTAACCACACACCGATCGATTAAGAACCATAAAATCAATTTACAGGATGCTTCCCCTTTAAAATTTTGCAGTCATATTAAAAAAAGGAAAATAATAGAATCAGTTATTATTTATAATACAAAATTTTTTTACAAAGTGCCTTCAAACTTCAAACTTCTTAAAGGACATCAAGAGGAGAGATTTTTAAACAACTAACCAACCAATGTTTTTTTTCTTTTTCTTTTTTCGTAGTTTTAATGTAAATAATATTTTAGTTCCTGCATTTCATTTCTGAAAGAGGTCTTTCAAATTAAATTAGACGAAAACTAAAATTGTAACTATCATTGTCAATATATTGTGATTTTTATTTTATTCTGTGTAAAGTTTTAAATGTATTAATAAAGAAATTTTTATATTGCCAAGGGTATTTCATCACAACATCATTTACGTCAAAGGAAAGTTTTTTTCAACAAAACGTATATATATATATTATAATATAATATATATATATATAAATATTATATATAGTATATTATATATATATATATATATATATATATATATATATATATATATATATATATATATATATATATATTAATATGGAGGGAGGTAAGTAGTTGTCTTGAGAACCACTTCAATAGAGGGATGTTTGATGTTGAAGAGTTGAAGCGTTGTCATGATAAAGTGGCGTTTCTTCCCGTAAGCTGCTTAGGAGTCGTCAGTGGGGCTAGCAGCCTCTGCCCAGACGCCAACAGAACTCCCCTCCGTGACAATGCGCGAGCACACTTCGTCTCCGGAACCTGGAAGGACGTCGGTTAAGTAGAAGAGTAGCTGTCAGGTGAGAGCTAGGTGTGCACACATTAAGGTCACTGAGAAGTTTCGACCACTCTGTACTCTTACGTGCGTTTGGTCTGCACCTGCAGTGAGAAGTACGGTACAGGCGGCACAGTAGAAGAAAATTTGATTTGATAGTTGTTTCGGTGATTTAATGGGTTTCGTGTCACAATTTGATGGTGTTCAATGTTTGCTTACTGGGTGGTGTTCGTTTGTGCCACTCCAGGTGGCAGCTGGTCACTCTGGGGTCACCATTTGAAGTAGCTATCTTTTGCTACTTTCAAAAATAATTTTATAAGGGATGCTGATGTTGAAGAGTTGAAAGCGTTGTTCCATGATAAGTGGCGTTTCTTCCCGGAGGCTGAGGAGTCATCAGTGGGGCTAGTAGCCTCCTGCCCAGACGCCACATATAATATATATATATATATATTATATATATATTATATTATATATATATATTATATATAATATATATTATTTATATATAATATATATCTATATATATATATATATATATAAATATATTTATAATAAATTATATATATATATATATATTATATTTATTATATTATATATATAATATATATAATATATATAATATATTATATATATATATAGTATATATATTATATTATATATATATATATATATATTATTATTATATATATATATATATATATATATGCTGAGTAACTCCATTATAACTTTTGTAAAAATTTTAATTTAAGTTCGTACTTATGCTAAGATTTGCGCAAGCAAAATTTTAGGCATAAGTCGAAATGAAACAATATATAAATCTCCGTCCTGTTGAGATACTGAGTCAGATTAAAGCAATTATTAAGAATTAGAAAGAAATAAATCCTCACTGAAGATACTTCTCAGAACTTTTTCAAACTTCAAACACATACTTTTGGAAGGGAGGTAAAATTTATGGAAAAGTCGCGACTCCGAAACTACGATCTGCCAAGTTTTTTTCCCAGTGTTGTAAACGCGCTGAAAGGGCTGTGACTACATTGCCTACGAAGAGAGAGTATCTCAACAAGCAATATTACAAATTAATTTTATACTTTATTGCATATTTTTACTTATGTTTAAATAAAAACATCATTTCAAATATGGATTTTCTAAATTACCATCCTCTATATAGGGTGCTTGCTCATAAAAGAAGCCACCAACTTAGAAGTTTTACCCTATATAATTGTGAACCCGGAAATGAACACCCAGAACTTAATCACGCCCTTCTGAAAAACAAAATGAAGAAAAAGAAAAAGCTAAAATAATACTAAAATTCCCAATCAGACACTCGGAAAAAATGAATCAAGCAAACGAACATTATAGATACTGGACTTCAATTTTGCATTCTATTTGGATATAGGTTTCATCTTTTCACAACTCTCACAGTTCAAGGATTCATTGTCAGACATAGCAAACTTCCTTTACGGTATGGATTTCTTTCATCATTCTAGTTTGGATTATGGGCAGAAACTCATTTTTGGATTCCACTACGAACTCTGATTCCTTTTTGAATTCTAAATGGTTCTGTGACCGCTCCTTTTTATGTATGAAGAAATTTTTCAATAAAGGACCTAAATTTCAAGCACTTCGTCTCTACATATGTCACTTCCTTTTACGGTGTGGATTTTTCTTTCATCAATTTAAGTTTGGATTATGGGCAGAGATTCATTTTTGGATTCCACTCCGAACTTTGATTCCCTTTCGAATTCTAAATGGTTCTGTGACCGCTTCCTTTTATGTATGAAGAAATTTTTCCAATAAAGGACTTAAATTTCAAGCAAATTCGTCTCTACATATGTAAGCAATGTTTCTCTCGTAAATACAGCTTTGAAAACTATTTACGTCCGCATTGATCAAATCATGGATACATTAGAAACGCTTATAACTGGACCTTTCAATGGATGCAACGGTTCGATCGATCTGTGGCCTATTTAATTTTGTGGAAAACCAATTGTTCAAGAATTTATGTATTAAACATTTTTTACTTTTTATGCACTTAAATGTTTGTATGTTTTTGTTTATATCTATCGATATACCAAAATATGTTTTATGTTTAAATGCATCTTTTATTTTCTGTATATAAAATTATTGTATTTTTATGTATTCAATATTTGGTATATTATGTTTAGATTTCGATGTAACCATTAATGCTCGTTATTTGAATATTCCTTTATATTTCCATGTATACTATTTTTGGCTTCAATTTCTGTATGGTCTACTTATGTCTTTCGACATATTTAGATTGGCTATGCATCTTGAAAGTACTTTAACTTCATGTAATTATTAGTTATTATTTTACCTCAATTGATATGTTTATATGTTGTGCGCATTGTTGAAATTGCACAAATATGTCTACATTTGAAATGAAAGGTTGAATTTTATATCGTTGTATAATTATTAATAACATGCTGTTCTGATTCGTGTTTATCGCAGGATAAGTAATGTAGTACTCCTTATACATTTGTAAAAATTTTAATTTATGTTCGTACTTATGACAAAAATTTGCGCAAGCAAATTTTAGCAATAAGTCGAAATGAAACAATATATAAACCCGTCCTGTTTGAAAGAATACTCAGGAGTCAGATTAAAGCAATTATTAAGAATTAGAAGAAATAAATCTCACTGAAGATACTCCCTCCAGAACTCCTCCAAACTTCAAAACACAACTTTCGGCAAGGGAGGTAAATTTATGGAAAAGTCCGCGACTCCGAAACTACGATCGCAAGTTTTCCCAAGTGTGGTAAACGCGCTGGAAAGGGCTGTGACTACCAATTCGCCTACGAAGAGAGAGTATTTCAACAGAAGGGACTTTTGTTACTTTTATACTTTCATTGCATATTTAACTTATGTTGAATAAAAACATCATTTCAAATATGGATTTCTAAATTACCATCCTCTTATATAGGGTGCTTGACTCTAAAAGAAGCACCCACTCTAGGCAAGTACTCATTCCTCTATATATTATATATAATATATATATATATTTATAATATATATAATATATATTATATATATATATATATATTATATATTATAAAATATATATATATTATATATCGCTGTTATTCATATTTATTAATTCCACTATCACTACATTATGATTATTATCATTATTATCATTATATATATATATATATTATATATATATTATTTTATATATATATTATTTATATTATATTATTTATATATTATATATTATATATATATATAATATATATATATATATATATATATAATAATTATATATATTATATTATAACTATATATATTATATATATTATATATTATATAGCGTTTTTTAATCTTGTGTGCAGTGTAGACGTGTTTGAAAGTGCTCCTTGTTGAAAGTTTATCTTTTTTTTTATTTATCGTTATTATTATGTTTGTGCTGTGTTTAGTGAAAGTGTATGTGTGTTTTTTTTCAAATAATATTTTTGTTTAATTGAAAGTTTTTATTAAATTGAATCTTCTCGGAATCAAACATTTAATTCGTTTTTTGGCGAGGGCTGCGTTTTTGAGCGTTTGTTAAAAGATAAGTCTTATTTTAAATTTTTTCATTTTTTTAGTTTGTAGGTTTTTAACAAATTTTTTAATATTGTCTACTACGATTGTAGTAAAGTGTATGGTTTTAAGTTTAGTTTTTCACTGAATAGTAGTATGTTCTTTAGTTAAATTTTTAGTATTAAATTTTTTAAGTTAGCTTTTAGTGTGTTCAATTTTTATCCCGATTTCTCCTTTTGTTTTAGTCTGTTTTTGCTATTTGTTCTTATTTGTGTGTTGTGTGTGTGTGTGTCGAGTGTGTGTGTGGAAAGATGGAAGATTTGCGTAGCGCGGGCTTTAATATTATCTTAACCAACATCCCGCGGCTTAAACTCTTACCTTTGCCCCTTCTGAATATTACTCTCTAACTCTAAACCCTAACTTTGCTACTGTCTGAGACATCAGATGGCTAAGAATTCATCCTCTTAACCTCGTTTTAATATATTCAACTATGAACTATTTTTAATAATTTCCGTCCTGAA
>JABUQX010029929.1:0-22500 GCA_015478945.1 Trachelipus rathkii
GAGATAAACCTCACCTTCTTCTCCCCATAGACTGGGGTAAAGTGCGTATACATGCAGCGGAAACAGAAAAGTAGTAAGAAGAATATGAGCAATGTCGACAAGAAAGTCCAGCCTTACCGCCCTCTTATACCTTTTAGTAAGAACTGGTCGCAGTCAAAAAATCCACCCTAGAGCTTCACGGGACCGCGACGGGCCATCACTTTATGATCTCGTCAGTATGGGGTTCATTCCTTGGCCCAGGTGGGCCACAACATACCCTCCAAACCTGCGCCCATTCACCCTATTATGCACCTTTCCATGTCTCTTTCTCGCCTCTGCCAAACTCACTATTTTTCTCGCTCCGAGTGCATTCCTTTACTGAATCAATCCACTTTTTTCTTCGCATCTCCCAGTCGTCAATTCCCAGCACACTCACCACTAATGTATCTACTTAACGAACGACTATCATCCATACCTTTTCCACATGGACCAAACCATCTCAAAAACGTATTCATTTTATTCTCGGTCATTTATCCCTTTCTTCACCACCACATACAGCTCTTTAATTAACATTAATTCCTTCTGCTCCGCCCATTTCTTTAAGGACTCTCCCGATGTTTTAAATTTAAACTTACAAGGGGACGCCACCTAGCGTCTTTCCAAATTATTTCAGAACTTTAGTTTAAAATATCGCGTCCACATTACCGGTTACATGTACATATGTTAAGTTTACATGAATATCTTTTAGTTGCAACAAGAAGACCCATTACGTTCCAAATGTATCACAATTATTATAAGTAAGTGGGGTAGCCCTTACATATATATATATATATATATATTTATATATATTATATACTCCCATGTCCCATCACTAATATTTATATATATATATATATCATATATATATACTTATATTTTATAAATATATATTATATATATATATATATATATTACAACGTAATTCAATTATCGCACATAAAACTTAAAAATTCGAGTAGAATGAGTTTTTACCATATCTTCCAAACTCTAATTTTTATGTGTAAAACCCGGTTCACTAGACGGCGCTCCAAATAAGTAGAAACCATCAATGCATTCATCTTCCTCATCTCCCTGTAAAGATAAGAAACCATGTAAAAATAACAGTAATTACTACTACTACTACCTACTACTACTACTACTAATAATAATAATAATAATAATAATAATAATAATAATAATAATAATAATAATAATAATAATGTCAAGATATATAGTAATAGATATAATCTAAATTATAAGAAATACAGAAAAGTACGTTGCCGACACCAAAGAGCCTGTGGTCACTCTCCACATCAAGCAAGATTCCTTCATTTATGAATGATATTAACAACAACAACAACAACAACAACAATAATAATAATAATAATAATAATAATAATAATAATAATAATAATAATAATAATAATAATAATAATAATAATAATAATAATACAAGCACTCACTAATACCATTATTAGTCACTCACAATACCATTATTATTACTTCATTGTTCTAACTTTCAAGTATATAAAAAATAACACACCAAGGATTTGAAATTCTCCCAGTCCGAAGGTGGCTTAGGGCTGAATCCTTTTTTGGTTCTCTCCTCATGAGGATTTTCAGATTTACCAGACAATGTAGGGAACATTGAAGGATCAATTGGAGCTGGTTCTTCATAAAAGTAATCATGTTTTAGTCCTTTGACACACGTTATTCTCTTTGCAGGATTATATGTCAAAAAACTGAAAAAAAAATTAAAACCCTTAATAAATTATGTATTTTAAAATAGCATGATTGCATTTAACTTAAGAGAACATACAAAATTCATTAAAAAAAAAAAAAAAAAATTTAAAAAACACTAAACTAAAAAATTAATATATATATATATATATATATATATATATATATATATATATATATTATATATATATTATATTATAATATATATATATATATATATATATATATATATATATATATATATATATATATATATATATATATTATATATATATATATAATATCTATATATATATATATTATTTACCATCTCCCATGTAGGACTTTCGCGAGGACCGTTTGCGGTCCCGTGAGCTCTATGGTGGATTTTTCTGATTGCGACGAGTTCTTTACTAATCTAATTGGTACAGAGGGGGCGGTAAGGATGGGCTTTCTTTTCGACATTTGTCCATATTCTCCCTACTGGCTTTTTTGTTTTCGATACTTGTAGCGCACGCTTACTTCCATCTTGGGGAAAAAAGGTAGATGAAAGAAGATGAATTATATATATATTAGGGTGTACCCGATAGTATCGGTATCGTATCGGTAGTATCGGGCATTTTTTGATGGTACGGTACTCGTATCGGTTTAAATGGCGATCCTTCTTACTTTTTGGGTGAAAAATTAATGAGAAACTTTTAGATTCGAATAATAAAATCGTAGTTCGAAATAGATAGCTAGTACTAAGTTATGTTTTTTTTTCCTCGATTTCCTTTTTAACTTAGATTTTTAGCGTTTCTCCAACTTGGTCTTTTGCGTAAAATTTACCTATTTGGACAGCCATTATTAATTTATACAGATTCATCTACTTTTTTAGTGATCAATAGTATTTTTTTTTTGTACGCAATTTCGTGAGAGCGTTGAGTGCGTGAGTTTTTTTAAACTTTCTGGATTATTCATATTTTTAGATATTTGCTGTAAATAGGGTTTTATCGTTTTAAAATTTAGGTTTTAGCGTATGAATAAAATTTTCCGTCATTTCTCCTTTTGGTTTTTGTCTGTCTTCTTTTCTTTTCTTTTTTTTTGTGATTGCGTGTGCGTGTGCGTGTTGAATAGCTAGATTTGCAAGGCCGTGGCTTTCTTTTGACACCTTTAACCAACATCAATGGCTTGCACTCTAACTCTGCATCCATGGAATACTACCTCTCTAACTCTAAACCTAATTTTATGCTCTTGTCTGAGACCCAGATGGCTTAAGAATTCACCCTTCAACTCGTTTAATATATCCAACTATAACTTATTTTATAATTTCCGTTTGAAGGGTGGAGTATGTGCCTATGTAAATATAAACATTCCTATAATAACACGTGGTCTCGAGAATCTCGAATCTCCTAACTTCGATGTTCTGTGGCTTAAAATCTTTCTTCCTTCTACTACAATATTTTTATGCTTCTGCTACTGTTCTCCTAACAGAACAGATTTTCATGCCATTTTTTTTTTTTTTTTTTTTTTTACAGAGATAAACACCGTCACTCACGAGCAGAGCCCTAATCAAGGAGGAGGTGTAACCTCATTTAACGTCCGAGCAGGACAGAGCCAAGCCCAAGGGAAGAATAGCTCACATTCTCCCTCCCGATCAGTTGCGAACCTGGGACCCTCGCTTTGTTTGGCGAGTGCTCTAACACTGAGCTATCGGGCGCTTTTATATAAATAAATATAAAATACATAAAAAAAATTCAAAAAATATACACATACATACATATATATATTATTAGTATTACCATCATTATCATTATTACCGACACTGTTATTATCACTATTACCACCATCACTATTATTATTATCATTATCGTCATCACCACCATCACTAATATCATCATTTTTACTATCATTACCATCACTGCCACCATCACTATCATTACCATTATTAACATTAGCACCACTATCATCATTATTACTATATTATTACTATTATTATTATTATTATTATTATTATTATTATTATTATTATTATTATTATTATTATTATTATTATTATCATTATTATTACTATCATTATTATTATTATTATTATTATTATTATTATTATTATTATTATTATTATTATTATATTATTATATCATCATTAATCACTATCCATATTTTCATGCCTTTTTTGATAACCTTACTACTTCTCACGAGACTTATATCCTTCCTTCACATCCACAATAACTGAGGTCCTCTATTTTTAGGGAATTTCAATGTACACAAAACTGAATTCTCAACGATCTAGAGCAACTGATTAAATAACCTACACACATTTCGGATCGTCCCAACCGATTCTTGAACACACTTGACCTATGTTTCACCACTAGTCCTTCTCTCTATTAATACACCACCTTCCGCTTATATCGGTAAATCTGACCAACAACCTTATATCACTTATTTAAACTTGCTCTCAACATGTCCATCTGCCCTACGCGTTTATTCTGGCATTTTGATCGGACCGATTGGGGGCATTGCGTTGCTTCTACGCTAACTATAATTGAAGTGACTGCCTTTGACTCTTAAGAAGCTTCAGATTCTGCCGATAAAGTGTGGTAACTGTAATTGTTAATGGGATGAGCAGGTTCATTCCTTCTTCAACTAAATCTTTTTCTACTCAAAATCCATGGTTCGATCGTCCTTGTTCCCTGGCATTCAGGCTATAGACAATGTTTATCGGGTGTGGAAAAATTCTCGTTCTCCTAATCACACTTGCCAATTTTCATTCAGCTAGATAGAAATCGTTGCAGGATACTCTTCGACGAGCAAAGCGGACTTTCATTAAACGAAAATGCGCCGACCTCCTTTGGTTTTCCTACTGACAAATCTCTCTGGCCTCTTGCAAAAACATCTCTAACAAACTTCTTTAAATCATCCTTTCCTCCTCTTATTCGCTCTGATGATTCTGTTGTTAATACTCCACTGAAAAGGCCAATCATCTCTTTGGCCTCCTATTTTCTTCTAACTCAACCCTGGACAATTCTGGTATTCCTCTTCCTCCTATTTCCCTCCCTCTCCAGGTGGTCCTAATGCCTTTACCTGTCATTTTCATTTGATCGGGGTACATGAGCTCCTGAAATCTATGAACGTTAGGAAGGGCGGGTGGCCCTGATGGCATTCCTCCTCCACGAGTTTTGAGGGATGTCTTCATGCTGGCCTCCTCTCTTCAAACTCCTATTCTCTATGCCTCAATACCTAGCACTTTCCCTCAGTGTTGGAAGCGCGCCTCTTATGTCCAACCTATTCCGAAAAAATGATGCTGCTCTGATCCTATCTACTATCACCTCTAATAGCTCTCACTTGCCATTCTTTCTAGATCTTTGAAACCCTTCCTCAACTCTCACTTTCTTAGATCCATCTGGGAATCTCTTCCTTCTTTCTGCTTACCAGTACGGGCTTTCGGTGCTCGAGATCTACTGGCGATGTAGTTTCCCTATTCACAAAAGTACCTGTTAACCTTTAGGAAACTAACGGAAGACTTGTGTGGTGGCGCTTTGACATATCCAAAGCATTTGACCCGGGTATGGCACGCGTCACTGCTCTGCACAAGCTCACCTCCTTTGGGTTTCCTTCTCCTCTTTTACTTATGTCTACTTTTCTTTCAAATCGCTCAATGTCGGCTGTTGTTGATGGGGCGACTTCTCTTTTTTCTGTCAATAGTGTGTTCCTCAGGGTTCTGTTTTTATCGTCCTACTTTAAAATCTCCTTCTTTCATCAATGAATCTTTCTCACCATCACATCTAACTCTAATCCACTCATATGTCGATGACTTGACCCTCCATTCTTCAACTCATATCAAATTCTTCTCCCTCTTTTACTTCTAGAATTGCCCTTCTCGTCCTTAATCTTTCCGATCTAAATCTAGCTGAATCACGGATAAGAATTTTTCAGGGTTGGGTCGTCTCAAAGCTTGTGAAATTTAATTCTTTAAAAACCCCACTTCTACAAATCTCCCTCTCAAAGACAGTTAACTTTTCCTATCTCTTTCGACGGTTCTCTTCGATCTCTCCTGTTGACAATTTTAAACATCTTGACCTTAACATAACAAAAAAAATGTTTGAAACCTCAAATCAACAGTGGGTTCTAGGGTGGCCTCAAAGAAACTGGGAGTTCTTTTTAGAGTGCGAGACTTTTTTTTTCTCTTTCTCAGTTACTCCCACCTATACAAGGGTCCTCTATCCGCCCTTGTATATGGAGTATGCTCTCATAATTTCTGTGGGGGGCGGGGGGCTCTGGTTTCATCCGGCTTTGATAGGGTCCAGTCAAAGGCCAAAAGACTTTTAAACTGTCCTGTACTTTCTAGTTCACTCTTGATCCTTTATATTTGCGGCGTGATGTTGGTGCTTTATCCCTTTTCTATAGGTACTGAAGAGGCAGTCTGAGGGAACTATCGCATCGCGTACCACCACCTTTACGACGCCCTCGAAGCACAAGGGGTGCTGTGTCGGCACAAGAGTTTTGTGTTGATATTGGTTAGTAATCCCGACTGGTTCCGCTGCGTGCTTCTTTCTTTCCTGCCACCTCGTTCTGTGGAATTCTCTTCCATCATCCTGTGTTTCCTACTCACTTTATTTCCCTCACTTTAAAGCCTGCGTCTGTGCTCATCTGCGAAATTTGCGTTAGATGGATTTTTGAGGCGTTCAACACCCCACTCCTTGAATAGGGTTCTGCCTGTGAGCGGCGGTGACAACTGTATAAAAATAAAAAATAAAAGGTTCTAATAAGGAATTCCTTAGGCTAGCTGAAACCCCACAAGAATGGCAACCCTCCGACGGTGAACCACTTCTAGAATGCATTCAAATAGCATAACCGGTGGGTCCTGTACACTGACAAAAAAAAAAAAAAAAAAAAAAAAAAAAAAAAAAAGAAAAGAGACAGAGAAGTGGAAGCCGCCTTATCTGCAACCCCTGGCAAACAACACTGATAGTGACGAGGGGGGCTTTTCAGCAAATAACCTACTGAAGATGAGGATTTGGAAATGTTAGACTTTAATAAGTTCATGGCCGAAATTGCATTGACATCTCATTCACCTTCAAGGAATCACACCAGGGAACCTCATCCTAAAAACTGAAGAGACAGTCATCAAGGAGCAAGATAATTCAATTGCACTCTGTGAATCGAGGAGAATGAGGCTCTACGAAAACATGGAGATGCCGCCTAAAGAAGAGAGTTCGTCATTCGGTGTTATGAACGTGATTCAAAATTTTCATTATTATCAAAGTGATTTCAGGGCAAATGCTTATCAGCCCCCTCCCTCATCAGTCGAGAGAGAGCGTATTTATTAGTATAGGTTAGGTAGGAATGTAAAACACCCCAAAAAGGAACAGTCTCTCTCGCCAGATACTAGTGAAAGCTTAATGTTTTTGCATCCAATTTGTGAATTTTTGATTTTGAGTATGAATGATATCTATCTTAAAGGAGTATTTTATTATGTCATGTTTGAGTAATAGCGTTTTTTTATTTTATCTTTTCGGCTGATTAATTGAGGTCTCTTCTTTCATTATTTTTATTCTTTATATTGTAGCTAGTTAAAGAATCTTCTTGTAAATTGTAATCATGTTAAAACATAAAAGCTAGTAGCTAAACTTTGTTAATACTTACTTGAAAATGGAAATGGAATATTTTTTAAATAAACACAAACATAAAAAAGTTATTAATATTATATTTGCAATTATTATTCCTTAAAGGTACTATTTTAATTTATAAAATAAATATACTTGGGCACAACCAAATATGAAATATAAATGACTAAGTATTGTTTGTACAAGGAATGCAATCTTGAGTTGCCTAGCAGTGCACAAATGTTCTATCTTATTACTGTGTATTTATTATATTAATTAAAGTATCGGTATCGGTATCGGCACCTAAAAAAATAGAGTATCGGTATCGGTATCGGCCTCTTTTCTGGTATCGGTACATCCCTAATATATATATATATATATATATATATTAATATATATATTATTATATATAGACCTACTGTTATAAATATCTTGGATTATTTATACATCAAACTCTATATAAAATATAATATTTAGATTTATTATTTTCATATATTTTTAATTAATATAATAAATATATATTTATATCTATATATCTATAAATTATATATTTATATATATATAATATATATATATATATATATATATATATATGTTACTGAATGTGAGATTAATCGTCATCGGCAAAAATCGGCCTATTTTTTCGTCATCGTCATCGTCAATTTTTGCCGATTATTTGAACAAATATTAAAGTTTTTTGAATAATAAAAATAAAATAAAATAAAATAATATAATAATTAATATAAAACATAATAATAAAAATAATAATAATAATAAAAATAAAATATAATAATAATAATAATAAAAATAATAATAATAATAATAATAATAATAATAATAATAATAATAATAATAATAATAATAATAATAATATAAAAAATAATAATAAATAATAATAAATAATAATAAAAATAATAATAAAATAAAAATAAAAAAAAAAAAAAAAAAAAAAAAAAATAAAAATAAAAATAAAAATAAAAATAAAAATAAAAATAAAAATAAAAATAAAAATAAAAATAAAAATAAAAATAAAAATAAAAATAAAAATAAAAATAAAAATAATAAAAATAATAATAATAATAATAAATAATAATAATAATAATAATAATAATAATAATAATAATAATAATAATAATAATAAATAATAATAATAATAATAATATAATATAATAATACAGGGTTCACACTAAAATTTTGAATTTGATTTCCCTGACTTTCCCTGACCAAATCTGCAAATTTTCCCTGACCAGCGTGTTCGTTATTTTTGGTGTATAAAATATCTATTAATCATTATTGCAGCCTATTTACTCAGTTCATACATTAAATTATTGAAAACTTACTTTAGAAATTGTTCATCATCATGGATGAATTTAAAAAAATATTTTTTTTTTTAGTAATAAGCCTATACCTTACCCATAGCCGTCCAAAGCACACCTTTTTTTATTTTTTCAAAAGAAAACAGTTTTATTTATACAAAAAGAAAATAAATTAAAAGCTTACATTAATAGCCTAGGTGAATAGCGTCCACTGTAATCACAAAAGTTCTAAATGGGGAGATTTAGATTAACTTTTTCTTCTCAAGCATTTGAATTTTTGATTTTATAGCGGCTTCTTCTGTTAAAGCCTTCAGTTTTAACATCTTTCTCTGCTCTTCAAGTTTATTGATCTGTATGGATAATATTCTTTTTTCAACTTTTTTATTCTCTTCTTTTTCTTTCTGTTTTGACTCTTTGAGATGTTCTTCATATCTCCTATGGGCAGCTCTTACATTTGTCAACATTTTTTGAGTGATAGGAACTTTATGAATACTTTCATGAGATCTTATAGCATTGTGCACTGTTCTTTGAGAAATCAGACTATGTTCTTTCAGATTCTCCACTAAATTTGCTTAATTTATAGAAAACCCTCCTTCCACTGTCGCATTTCCATGCGAAAATATCAGTCATAATTTAATAATTTGCCACAATTCCGACATAACATGGATTCCTCAGGTGCCTTTAAAAAGAAAAAAAAGCTCATACAAAGCCTCTTAGAAAAGGACAATCAACCATCCAAAATATTTTGAATTTTAATTCAAGGGTAGAATGAGCTTCACTGCAAAGTAGAGTATAGTGCTTTTTCTTTCTCAGCAACAGAATCTGTGATTCAGTTATTGGTGTACAATGCCTCTAGCAATAAATCAAATCTTTGTTTCCCTTGTTCTGGCTGATGAAAAACTATACTAGGATCCAATGATGAAAGCCATTGGACAGGCTTGTACTTCAGAGGAAATCTTTCTAATATCTTTTCTGTCATTTTGATTTGCACAGTCTGGCATTCAAGTTTGTCATGTAAATCTAATGCAAAAAGCTTAGTTGTTGGTTGTAGCAGGCATTTTACTGGACTTAAAGAAATCTTTCCATAATATTAAGTACGAGACATTGTAAATCTGTGAACAGAAATGAACCAAGGTTCAGTTTGACGTCCAACCACTGGTCGTTAAAGTTAAGTTTTTTTTTTTGCTTGAAGTCATTTTATAAAAAAATAATAAATACCTTCAACTGCACAAAAATCAAAAATCCCTTCGTCAAACCTCAAAAAAAAAAAAAAAACCTCAAAAAAAAAAATTCCCTAAAAAAAAAAAAAAAAAAAAAATTAAATAAAAAAGTCAAACAGTCCAAAAAACACAAATCCATATACCAATCACCTTAATGGAAGGATGACTTGGAAACAACTTCTTACGAACAGAATAGGAAGAATAGTAGGTAATAGTGAACTAAAAATAGAAAGAAACAGGATAGAAGTAGATTTATGGAATGTCATTCCTCGCCCATCCTTTTCATTCACTTATCAAATACATCTCTCATTCCACAATTATAAAAAAAAAGGAAAAAAAAAAAAAAAAAAAAAAAAAAAAAAAAAATATAAATAAAAAAAAACTAAATTGTTTTTTTTTAAAAATATGCAACTTGGTCCATGGATCATTCTTCATATGTTTGGAAATTTTAAAATTTCCCTGACTTTTCATGACTTTTTTGGAATTTCCCTGACTTTCAGCATATTTTAAAACGTTTCCCTGACTTTCCCTGACCAATTTTTTTTTCCCTGACTTTCCCTGACTTTCCAGAAAGTGTGAACCCTGTAAAATAATAATATAATAATAATAATAATAATAATAATAATAATAATAATAAAATAATAAATATATATATATATATATATATATATATATATATATAATATATATATATATATATATAAAATATATATATAAATTATATAAATATATATATATATATATATATAATATATATATATATATATATATATATATATATATATATATATATATATATATATATATAAGGGAGATATTGATCATGCATCCATGGTGTCAATTGGCAATTCGCTATCTTATTCTGGTGTTGTTTATTCTCGGAAATGTTTTTTATAATACAGTCTGGAATTGTTTACCATTTCTAATCCAGGCTGTGATACTTTGTATTATTTATTATATGTCTTCAATTATTGAAAAACCCTTATAACAATTATCGATATTATAACAGTATTTCTTCTTTCTAGTACATCTTGTTATGATTTTATGTATGATATAATATAAACTTAATGATAAACATAGCACCAGGAGCACAGATGATACCAAAGATATAATTGTGCTAAACATTTATATACACAAGAAGTGATAAGCCTTTCTAGCTGTCTCAGAGGTCAGTGCTACAAATTTGTTGGATTTTATTAATTAATAACTGTAAGATTTGTAGTAATGTACAGATAGTAAACTTAACTCTTATTACAGTTTACTATCTTGTTGTTTGCTGGAAGGCCGTTGACATCATTAATCTCCATTTAAGAAAGACCCCTCTTGGATATATCAGGGTATGTTTCTTAATAGAATAAATATAGGTGACTTCATTTAACTGTCAAATATGCAAATATAAATTGTGGTATAAATACCAATAATTGTTTATATTTGACAGGGTTCATAGTTTGGGATTCACTTGAATCTTTCTTCAAACCTTGGGATTCATCCTGAATCCTTCAAGAGTTCTTATTCTGGGCTACGTTCCGTTCTTGGGATTCATACTTGAATCCTTCTATACATTCAGATCTGGGGATTCCTCCTGAATCCTTCTTCTTGGTGCGATTCTAAGGCTGAGATTCATCCTGAGTCTTTCTTCGTGGAGTTGTTTCGAGGTTTTGATTCTTCCTGAATCTTGCCTCGTGCCAATTGTCGCGTCGGGATTCATCCTGAGTCTTTTCCCTTCATCGTATCCTATCACAGTAGTGATCATCTTAAATCCTACTTTTCAACTTGGAACCATTCCCCAGTCAATTCAGTTAAGTCATCATTTATTCACAATTGTTGAGTCTGGATTTCTTATTCCCTTGATTTTTATGCATGAGCAATATTTGGAAGCGTTCGGTTTCCACTCTCGATTCTGATCCTAGAGCTGTCTGTGCTCGTGTACATATTTTACACCTTGGAACCTTTAACTTGCTCTCCAAGGTGTATTAACTAATTCTATATAATCATAATCTTTTATTTATATATTGTTGGGGTAGGACTGTGGTAAATATTACAGGGTTCACACTTTAATTTTGAATTTGATTTCCCTGACTTTCCCTGACCAAATCTGCAAATTTTCCCTGACCAGCGTGTTCGTTATTTTTGGCATATAAAATATCTATTAATCATTATTGCAGCCATATTTACTCAGTTCATACATTAAATTATTGAAAATTTGCTTTAGAAACTGTTCATCATCATGGATGAATTTAAGAAAAAAAAATTTTTTTTAGTAATCAGCCTATACCTTCCCCATAGCCGTCCAACGCACTCCTTTTTTATTTTTTCCAAAAGTAAACGGTTTTATTTATACAAAAAGAAAATAAATTAAAAGCTTACATTAATAGCCTAGGTGAATAACGTCCACTGTGATCACAAAAGTTCTAAATGGGGAGATTTAGGTTAACTTTTTCTTCTCAATCAACTGAATTTTTGATTTTATAGCGTCTTCTTCTGTCAAAGCTTTCAGTTTTAACATCTTTCCCTGCTCTTCAAGTTTATAGATCTGTATGGATAATTTTCTTTTTTTCAACCTTTTTATTCTCTTCTTCTTTTTGGTTCTGTTTTGACTCTTTGAGATGCTCTTCATATCTCCTATGGGCAGCTCTTACATTTGTCAACATTTTTTGAGTGATAGGATCTTTATGAAAACTTTCATGAGATCTTATAGCATTGTGCACTATTTTTTGAGAAATAAGACTTTGTTCTTTCAGATTCTCCACTAAAATTGCTTAATTTATAGAAAACCCTCCTTCCACTGTCACATTTCCATGCGAAAATATCAGTCCTAATTTAATAATTTGCCACAATTCCACATAACATTGATTCCCAGGTACTATAGAAGAAAAAACTAATTAAGTCTCTTAAAAAGACAATCACCATCCAAAAATATTTTGAATTTTAATTCAAGGGTAGAATGAGCTTCACTGCAAAGTAGAGTGTATTGTGCTTTTGCTTTCTAGAAAAATAGGGAGCAAGTCCATGGTTAATCAATATTTAATTTCATTCGGCCCCATTTTTAGAAATTGAAGCTAATCGCACTATCTGGAAACATTAATTTAAATGTTTCCCCTAAATCTGCACACGAGTTTAAAGACATTTAAAAATTATCACGCGAGAGTAAATGCCCATAGTATTTCAGATCTTTTAACATCATTCTTTAATGCAAAAAAGATGAAACTGATTGATAAACTGGTTTTGGTTGGTTATTAGTAAAAAACACTCAGGGTCATTTTACAATCGGTTGAATATGATTTAGAAGTTATGGAATTAATAATTTTTTGGTGACACACTTTCACTAATATTTGTATTATTAGAACACGTAACGAAAAAGTTTTTCAATGATGGTTGGTCCTGCTGAGTTTTGATTAAATTCAAATGAGTTTCCATTCTTGAATGTGAAACTTCGGCTTGGCGCCCCATGTTAGATAGATCAAAGTTCTTTTTACATACTTTACAGTATGCCTTGGAACTATCAGGTCCTTTACCCAACCACCTAATAAACTGTGGGTTCAGTTTGACGTCCAACCACTGGTCGTTAAAGTTAGTTTTTTTGTTTGAAATCATTTTATAAATAAATAATAAATACCTCAACTGCACAACCAAAATCACTTCTTCAAACCCAAAAAAAAAAAAACACCTTAAAAAGTATAAATCCCTAAAAAGAAAAAGATATAAATAGATTAAGTCATAAGTCATACAGTCTAAAACACATCCATACACCAATCACCTTCAATCAAAAGGATGAATTTGGAACAACCTCTACGAACAGAATAGGAAGAATAGTAGGTAATAGTGAACTAAAAATAGAAAGAAACAGGATAGAAGTATATTTATGGAATGTCATTCCTCGCCCATCCTTTTCATTCACTTATCAAACACATCTCTTATTCCACAATTATACAGTAAGGAAAAAAATATATAAAAAATATGCAATTTGGTCCATGGATCATTCTTCATATGTTTTGAAATTTTAAAATTTCCCTGACTTTTTTGGAATTTCAGGGAATTTCCCTGACTTTTAGCATATCTTAAAACGTTTCCCTGACTTTCCCTGACCAAATTTTTTTTTCCCTGACTTTCCCTGACCTTCCCTGACTTTCCAGAAAGTGTGAACCCTGTATTAACTTTTGTCAGACCTCCCACCATATATTCTGAGCGATTTTAGTAAAGATAAAACTTTTTATGGAGTGTCACTATCCTTCATATTGATGCTTTATTGATATTATTACTCTTAATCTTCGAGACCTCTATCGGGTTAATCTTCGAGAAAGCTCCGGGAAACGAGCTAAATAATTCTACATCTTTCTTTGGGTAAAAATCTTAGATTGTATCAACATTTTCTATCAAAGTTCACAATCCTC
The DNA here is from genome assembly GCA_015478945.1 of Trachelipus rathkii. Lineage (NCBI taxonomy): Eukaryota > Metazoa > Arthropoda > Malacostraca > Isopoda > Trachelipodidae > Trachelipus > Trachelipus rathkii. Next base: position 14,229 of record JABUQX010029929.1, read on the forward strand.
CTCGAAAGTCATTCAAGTCAGCAGGCCGACGGAGTCCTGAAGACTAACTTCCTCCGTTACGGAGAAAATCTAATCTGCTCCGTATTACCCCTGATGGTGTCAGGTGGTTGCTGTGCTGACTAGACCTTCAAACCACTATCTTTGAACATCACAAACCTAACATTGACGTAATCTCCTATACTTTGACTTCCGAAATCAAAAATTCTTCGAACTTCATATCTCCTAGAAAGAGCGGAGAGAGGTACCTCACCGTCGGGTACACTTGTTGGTCCCAGCGTACTTCCTCTCCGCCACATAAATAAATTAAGTGGCGCCCGAACAGGGACTCTGTTTGAGTTCCTGCGCTTGCGTGCACTAGGATTGTGACTCTCGCTCACATCATCATATTTATTTTTGAAAAATCATCGATTCTCTTCAGTTCTTTTCAAAGAAAAATCTTCTTCTTTTGTACTTATATTGGACAGATCGAGAGTTAGTTAGTAATAACCCTCCAATACTTTGAAATTCTTTCTTTTGAAACTTACAAAAGACAATGTCAGAAAAACCTCAACCAAAAGACTTGGATACGAGCATAAATGCTGATAGCCAAGAAGCTGTGGACTTCGATCCCTCTCTTGCAGCTGTCGCATTAGATCCACGTGTAGAACAACGTCTCCGTGATGATCGTAATAAAAATAATGTAGGAATGAATGTAGGAATGAATGTGGAAAATAAAGACAGGGTAGAGGTTGTCAACTCTGACATACCCTCTGACTTGTCTTTGGCTCCTAACTCTGACAAACCTTTCACTGAGACCCAAATGAGTACCTTATTGACTAAACTCAATAAGCAGGTGATAAGTGAAAGGAAATTGGCTCAAGTAAGCGATACAGTCGGTAAGGTTGAACACAGAACGTTCCATGATCAAGGTCAAGGTATTCCACCTAATTTCGATTCCCATTATGTGCATATGCCTAAAAATACCACTTCTTTCTATGATCGTGAGTATAAACCTTCCTTAGTTTCCCAATCTCAACCACGATCAATACCTTTTCTACATAATCCACCCAGTTATGTAGAAAATCCTAGAAATCAAATTCTTTCTAATCCTAATCTTCATTCTAATCCTAATCTTATTCCTAATCCTAATCTTATTCCTAATCCTAATCTTATTCCTAATCCTAATCTTATGCCTACTCATAATTTTCTTCCTAAACCTCAACTTCTTCCTAATCCCAATCTTCGTCATGATTCTATAACCCCAGTAAATTACTTCACCCAACCGAAGTCTCTCTTTAGAACTCCCGATATGGGCAGAGACAATAGAGATTCTCTATCACCTATCCATAGAGGAGAGGCTGACTTTTCTGGAAAGTATAATAAATTACTACAGCCTCAACGAGAACAAATTCCCTTCAATCAATATCCGGAGCAACAGATGTTTTCGACTGATTCTCAGTCGCATTCTGGTTGTAATCCACAAGGATATTCCCAACGACTGCCTATGCGTCGTATTCCTGACGACGATGAACCTTCCATGTATTCAGGACCACACATGAAAAAGAGACTTGACATGCTGGAGGAAGCCATTGTGCTTCTTACTCAGTTACTCAAGAACTCTCAGAAGCTTAAGGTCGTGGATCCTGGAAAGTTTAAATACGAATCGGAACAAGATCTCTTAGTCTACCTGGCTGATTTTGAGGCTTATTGTAGTTTACACTACCCTAATGCCCATCACCAATGGTTAAGACTGCTTGGCCGACAGCTAGAAGGCAAATTTTTGAATATATACCGAGAGATCATCAAAGACAACCGTGAATACTTCTCTGTACGGGATAATCTTGTGTGTTGGTATCGTGATGAAGAACGAAAGAAAAAAGAATACAGAATACAGAAGTATCATGCCGCTCACCGATACCCTAACGAGAGCATCAAAATGTTCGCCCTTCGGTTAGAGCGCCTAGCTAGTCAAGCATATCCTGGATACGATATGAGAGATCATGATTCCCTTAGAATAGCTTTTCTCTGTAGTTTACCTCCATATATTGAAACATTCGTCCGTCAATATATTAAAATGATGGAGTTGGACGGGTATAGTAGAGCTTCCTGGGAAAATATAGTGAATTTTGCGGACTCCTTAGATAGCGAGAATATCGCTTTCCCGAATTCCATTTCCCAAACTAATCCACTTGAGATCGACAAATCAACTTATGCCCAAAAGACCGCGATGAAAGTGAACCTAGACGAATCTTTGGAATCCGTTATCCGGATAAATACTGCACTACCCGGATGGACTGAGGTTTTACATCAAAACGTCGAACAACGAAAACCTAAATCCAACAATAATCATCGGCCGGCTCCTAAGAAGAAAAGTAGTCCGCAAGAGCGAAATAATGGTAGTCGATACTATCGTGACTCCACCAATGGTTCCAAGAACCATGATGGTGCCGTTCGTCCTGACCGTAATTCAACTTCTCATCCTAAGCCTGATGAAAGGAGAAAGGTTTTGTGTAACTACTGCGAAAAAACAGGTCACTCCATGGAGGAGTGTTACAAATATCTGGGAGTATGCAGTTATTGCAAAAAGAAAGGTCACATCAGGGCCAACTGTCGATCTAGGAAGTCTTCTTCCTCTTCTTCTCTGAATATCAGAAAAGTAGTTTGTCCCTTCTGCGGTGGTCCTCACGCTGGGATGAGGTGTTCCCTTAGTGCTCCTCCCCAGTCCCATAATTCTGACCACGAGCCTTCTTCCCTTAGAACTGTTCCCTTTGAAAAAGTATATTCCCGGTCGTATTCTTCAAATCAATCGACCAATCACCGGCCTCCATCGTCCAAACAAGTGGAACCATCCCTACCTGCAAGTAAAAATTTAAACCCTTGCTCTAATGATGAGGTGCGGTATGATCCCCCTTTAAACTCCTGGTCTCCCCGGACTTGAGTCCTCTGGTGGAGAATAACCCTTTAATCGACTCAGTCAATGATGATGGAGGCATAGAAAATTTTAAAACCTCTAAAATTATTCCCGAGAAATCTTCTGAACGACCTCCCTTAGAAATACCTAAACCCTTAGAAAATCCCTTACGGACGATGGTAATCCATTGTACTCCTTTCAAGGAGGACCCTCTGATTGTTTCAGTCGCTTTGGTTCCCAACAGCTCTGGTTTCTACGGTTGTATGGTAGACAGTGGGGCTGGAATTAGTTTAATTAGCACTGAAATCACCGAGGCGTACATGATGAACTTGCCCTTACGGCCTTCTGTAGATATAAAAGTTAATGCTATCAGTGGTCTGGTCCGAGAACATTCAGTACCTATTGACTTCTATGCTGAATGTAACTTGCACTTCCCTGACAGTGATTATGTATCTAAGCCCGTCATTTTGTTGGTAGTTCCCCAGGAATTTATGCCTGCTCCGCTAGTTTTAGGGGCTGTCGCTTTAAAAGAAAATGACCTTCTCCCAGACTTAACTATGCGGGAATTAGTACATAGATCTAATGATTGTATAGAATTCGTAGCTAAGGATGAGAGTCTAAACATCCCCTTTTATAAATGCGTCACGGTTAATTCCATAAATGTTCCCCCGTTTTCCTGTCAGATGGTGGATGTAAGTTGTCCTTCATCTGAAATCTCTGCTTTGGTAGGTTTTCAATCAGAGCCAATGGGATCCGTTGTACCAATTCCTGGTGTATTGGATTTGCGAGATTCGTGTAAGATCGCTCTATTTAATCCTTCCGATACACCTCATTATTATAGGAAAGGTACTGTAGTAGGTAGCTTGTGTTCTTTGGAAGAAGAAGATATTCTTCAAATTAATACTAGGCCAGTAGAGGCGAATTCCGAAATCAACTTTAAAGCAGACGTATGGTCCCCCACTAAGTTGGAGGAGGAGTTTTGCTTTGCGGATATTCCTATCTCTGACCTCGAAAAGAAACGATTAATCGCAGTGTTATTAAAACATAAATCGGCTCTCAGTTTCGGTGACCACGACGTTGGAGTGGCTACTAATATCACCCACAATATCGAGGTAGAAACTGGTCGACCTGTGAGATTACCAGTACGTCGTTTCCAGGGTCCCTTGGCTCAAGAAATAGAAAAACAATGTCATGAACTGTTGGAGCAGGATATTATTAGACCTAGTAAATCCCCTTATTCGGCTCCTGTGGTTCCTGTCCGAAAACCTGACGGTAAGTTGCGTTTATGTATAGACTACCGGAAATTAAATAGTGTTACTAAGACAGATTCCTTCCCCTTACCTAACCTAATAGATATGATTTATAATATGTATGGTAATAAATATTTTACAACCATTGATCTGGTCCGTGGTTATTATCAGGTGGCCATGGAACCCGAAAGTGTTGAAAAAACTGCTTTTTCCACTCCATTTGCCCAGTATGAGTATTTAAGAATGCCCTTTGGTGTAAAAAATGGTCCAGCAACATTTCAACGTGGAATGATGCTGGCGTTAGAGGAATTACCATGGTCCAAGGTTATGATATACTTAGATGATATTATTATCCTCAGTCAAAACATAGAGGATCATCTAGCTACCTTGGATCGTGTCCTTGCTGCATTAGAGAAAAATGGGTATAAACTTAAACCCAGTAAAACCAGGCTTTGCCGTACTGAGGTGGAGTTCTTGGGTCACCAAATATCACAGACTGGTATACTTCCCCTTCAGAAAAATCTCAAAGGGGCGTTAGAATTTCCCGTCCCGACTTCGGTAAAACAATTACGCCAGTTTCTGGGAATGGTAAATTTTTATAGGCGACATATTCCCAACTGTTCTCAAATCAGTAAGCCTTTATCATGCCAGACTGGTGGTAGATCCATTAAATGGACGCCGGAGTGTCAGCAGGCCTTTGATCAACTTAAGGAGGCCTTAGTAAATCCCACATTGTTAGGGTTCCCCGATTATAGTCCAGAGGTTTCTCCCATGGAGCTACATGTAGATGCTTCAGACCTCGGGGCTGGTGCTTGCCTTTCTCAAATCCAAGACGGAGAACGCAAACCAATTGCTTTTATTTCTATGACCTTCAATGGGGCTCAGAGAAATTATGGAGTGATTGATAAAGAACTAACTGCTTTGCGTTGGGCTGTCAAATCCCTTAGACCTTTTCTCCGTGGTATAAAATTCATTATATATACCGACCATATGCCACTCATCTATTTACAAAATATGAGTCTGGTTGATGGGAGGTTAGCTAGAACTATGGAAGAGCTCTATGAATATGACTTTGACATACGTCATATATCGGGCCCTAAAAATATAGTTGCCGATGCTCTCTCCCGATCTCCCGTAAATGATAATATGGAAGAACCCGCCGAAAATACTTCTTTGGATTTCATTCCTCCTGGGTTCTTTCCGATAGAAATCAGCGGAGGAGGAGACTCGTTATATAAATGTTTTTCTCTTTACTTATATGGATCGGTCGAGAGACATTTAGAGGTAAGAGATGTTCTTATCGACGAGTTACAGAAGCATCCTGTAAAATATAAACTTCAAGGTCAGTTGGTTCAAAAAAGACTCCGATTATTAAAACTTCCGGGTCAATTGCCAATACCAGAAGTTATTACTGCTTTTACGGATGTCTTTAAAGTTAACGTTCACATATATTATGCCCATAATAAACCTTTAATATATGGAAATAACGTTGGTGGTGGTGAACCCTGTTATTTAAAATGCTTAGCCGGGATTCACTATAACTATCTGCTAGTTACTTCTAGTAGTGAATAAACTTCATGTCGACTCCATTGGAGTATGTACCTTATTGAAGAAGGACCAGTCTTTTATAACCTTGTCTCGGGGTTATAAAATGACACACTTGTGTTCTGATACGAAGTAAATAAGCCTGGAGAATAAAAGTTGGCTTTGCTTCTTTTGTTTAGAAAATGAAACTTCTGTCGTTCCCTTACTGACTGGAACGTAAATTTAAATTACTTGGCCAATCAAACTTATCAGTACATAGTTCTGATAAATTATCTGAAAAAAAATCTTATTCCTATCTTTCTTAATCTCTTAAGTAAACTTCCTTCTGAACTATTGTTCTATAACATCTTCATCTATCGAAGCTGTTTTGAATGTATGCTTTCTAGTGTGCCTGATCGTCAAACACTTTAACTAAGGTGACGAAAAAAACCCTCCTGGTGTACCTGATTCTTGTAAAATTGATCTTTGTGTGTCTGGATTCTTCTTGTATGCTTGCAGACTAAAAATTAAAACTATAAACTAAAAATCAAAAAAGTCTTGTGTAATAGAATTCCTCACGTTATTTAACCAATGGTTAAATACGCATAATGTATAAATATATACTGTCTAGTATATATTTATCAAAACAAATGCAGATAATTATTATGTATAGAGTCATCGAAAACCGCCTACCTCACAAACTGATATATATATATATATATATATATATATATATATATATATATATATATATATATATATATATATATATATATATATATATATATATATATATATATATATATATATATATATATATATATATATATATATATATATATATATATATATATTTTATATATATATATATATATATATATATATATTGAGCTGTATATATATATGTACCTATTGTACATATATATATACCAGTTCCTCGGTTCCAACGAGCCTGTCATGTTCATGACAGGTTGTGGGCCGGAGGAGCTTAAAACTTATTTTACAGATTTGTCCCGGTTCCTGAAGGAGATAATCCGATGTTCTCTGATCAATCTATAACTTGGATGAGTAAGACTCTCTCTCTTCAAATTAAATGGGCCAACTGGGTGATTTCATAAGTATAACAAGAAAATAGAAAGAATCAGGAAAAAGACTTCCTAGATTGTTTCTATTTTCGAAATATAAAATATAATAATGAAAATAAAAAATTTTCATTATTATTGAGGTGGTGTGTTTTCGATGAACAACCATGAACTTTCCAAGCAACTATTTTCTGATGGTATACCTTTATTTTAAAGATACAAATTTTAAATTTTATATAATTAAATTTGTTTTTTTTTATTATAACTCGTCAGTTTCTCAATAATTAATTTGTACTTCTGATTTCCCCAAATCAATAAGTGCAGTTGAGAAATAGTGAAGGTGAAAATGACTTAGTTTACTCTACGTCATTTTTTCGCTTCCAGACAGTTATTATATGATGAAAATTAATAATCTTAGACTAGATAATATGCTCATGTTTTTTTTATAATTGGAAATCCTTCCATGACTCAATAACTGCCGGATATTTTGATGTTTTTCAGGATTGACTCTACATAGTACAAGACATCGAGAAACATCTCTGTCGGTATCCCAGAGTATCAGGACCAGACGATCAGTATTCATCATGCCATTGTTAGGTGCCGAGAGATCTTCTGATAAACCATAAAAACTGCTGTGTCAGGCCGCACCATATGTGTTGCGTACCTGTGTTTCATCAATTATAACATCGATCTTTGAAAAAATGTACTGAGGCTGCTGAAAGGTGAATGCCCAATCCCAAGTTACTTCTACAGTCCCTTTGGGCAAGCTATGTATGTGTCAAACAAACCAAGAGCACATTAATCAGGATTGGGACACCAGTAGGCCAAACACGTTATAGAAGATCCTGTGTTATCTGACGAATGGATGAGGAAACTGTCCATCTACAGTTGAAGTGGTAAAAATCAAGATCTCTTATAGAAGAAAATCCTAATGGAAAGATAATAATACCGTCAGAGAGGCCAACATAATCGATGCTTGTTATAACAGCATTGTTAAGGGGAAGTACCTATTGTCACCCCTCATATATATCATATCAACCAGGAAACCTTTTACTTGATTCCTCTTGGTTGTAGGATAATATCAACAAGGAACCCTTTAACTTGATTTTCTTCGTTGTTAGAACCGTTTATTCTTAGAATCACTAAAGAATAAATGTGAAAATTTATCTAAAAATTAACATTAAAATTGTATATAACTTGAAAAAAAAATATATCTTGTAAATATTCATAGCTTAGTAGAGAGTCCTGAGTATCCTTCCCTGCGCGCTGTTTCTATGCTCCTTGCCTCTTCACTCCCGTCTTTCTTCGAACGACGTGGAAAATTGAGGTGGGGGTTTAGATTTAGTGGGGGAGGATATAAGGGAGATATTGATCATGCATCCATGGTGTCAATTGGCAATTCGCTATCTTATTCTGGTGTTGTTTATTCTCGGAAATGTTTTTTATAATACAGTCTGGAATTGTTTACCATTTCTAATCCAGGCTGTGATACTTTGTATTATTTATTATATGTCTTCAATTATTGA